>JALIZH010023947.1:0-65836 GCA_030522465.1 Rhipicephalus appendiculatus | reverse complement strand
TGTATTGGCTCAGGGTGTAAAGTTCTTAACGAACAGAAAAGCAGGGTTTTTTATGTTTGTCATGGCTACATTCCGCCATTTCGGCTACTTTTTAAGTTCCGTGGTAGCAGAAAAAAATGCTTACCTGGCTACTTTTTCATTGCTTTCTTATTCCTTCAATTTGACCTAAATCATCAATATCTTGTGATGTTGCAGCCGTCGGCGTTCGAGTATGCGGTGTCACACAATGGTGGCTAAAGCGTGCTTCCAGTCCCAAAACCGAATTTAGCACTTGTATTACGCAAAAGAAAATGACTTTTGGATACGTGGCCGGCACTCGGGGGGGACAACTGTTGCATGGGGCCTGATTTTGCAAACTACCTATTGGTGAAAGCGACATTAGACAGAAATTGTAAATCAACGTGACAACGGAAACTGTACGGCATCCATGGCACGCTGGGCACTCATCGACATTAGAAATCATACATGAGATGAACTGTGTGTGGTATTTCTTAAGAGTTAGTAATGACGGCGACTCCGGGAATATTAAATGTTCGGACTTCATCACGCCAGAAGCGATTGCGAAGGTGTCTAGAACTTAAGCTTCCATTCCAGCAATTTTGAATTTGAGCACAATCATGCAGTACTCATTTTTATTGTGGACACGAGGCTGTTACTTCCAGTCCCTTTAATCACGCAAGGCGCCCGAAGTGAGCGCCATTTCAGCAATAGCGCAAAAACTTCGTAATCATTTACGAAATGATTGCAGATAAACCAATTTATGCTTTAACCTCAGCAGTTATGATTCTGAAATGTTCTTGCTTTACCTATTTACAATACCACTAACAGGATCTCGTATTTAGTCATTTAATAAAAACCATGGCAGTTGTTTTCATACTCGTGTGGCTACACTTGGCTACTTTGACTGTGCCTGGCTCAAGTTGGCTACCTTATGGCGATATTTTCTAACTCCCTGGCGACTTTTTGTCTTTTCAACCTGGCAATCCTGATCAGTGGTGACATCTCTACACACTGTCTTTGAGCGCCTGAGAGGGTTTTCCTCTGAAATTGGGTCTACTTACAGACATAGGGCAGCTTTTCAGAGCAGTTGTATTCAGTCAGAATTAGACCGCTCGATACATCAGTTGCGTAACACGTGTTGCTGTTATTTTGCCTGAAACAAAATAACAAAACTGCTGTTGAGGCTGAAACACTAGGGCATTATAACCATGCACAGTGCAAAAACTTAATCACGCCAATCCGTTATCCGGCCAGCCAGCCAGGCAGCCAGCCTGTCTGCATGCCTGCCTGTCTACCCAGCCGTTCAGCCAATTCGACACTTATCCAAACCCGAAGCACAAGAATGCTAACGTGGAGAAGCTCGCTTGCCTCGGGAATCAAGTTACACGCTTCACCGGTTCTCGGGAAATCAAGACTGCGTGCTTTCACACACAGCCCAAAGAAACCGTGCGCACATGATTCCAGTGGTCTCCTTTGCTCGCCTTTAACCGGAACGCCCGCCGCAAAACTTACCATTAAATTAGGGTTTAGAGGCCGCGCCTGCCCTAGTCTATAGCTTGATCATTGTGCGCTTCATGGCGTTCGTACTAACTCTTAAGCACCCGTAGGGGACATTTTCCACCAAGTTTAGCGTCTTTATCTCCAATACTCACGAGTCCTCCACGCTGAGACGGTTGCTATATCTCAAGTGATACTTGAGAATCAAATGGACAAACTTTTAGCGACTCCAACGCAAGCAGCTACTAGGTGCCTGAGTTTCTGTTGGAGCCACCGACACTTTCCTCTCTGAGCCAGTGTTCGTCGCGCTAGTTTTCACCAGCAGTAATAATTCGTGGATGGATGTACTTGCCTCAGTGAGAGAGATCAGTAAACGCCTTCATAGAATGCCTCAAGTGTAGGGCCATTATCTGGTCCACTTTTAGATTCTAATTTAACGAGAAACTAAAGTCATTGACATTTGACTTGTAATTGTGCAGTGGGACTATACTTCCCTACAGGTCTTGCACGATGCCAATCCACAGGATACGATTTTTTCTTGCTCTAAAAGAAAACGCGCTCGACAGTTGAAGAAGCACTAGATTTGCATTTTTTTTTTACCTGATGATGTAAACAACTTTTGTGACAGCGAGGAAGATGATGATGAGGACGAACCATTGTGCATAATTGCACGATCGAATGGTAATGCAATACGCATTAACCAAACGACTGCAAAGCAAGGTGTTGGCGCCTGGAACAGCTTTTGATGGCATGCTGTTGAACATAAGAGGCAGCAACGCACGCACCCTGATGTCCATCCTAGGTGACAAAAAACAATTCAGGTGTGCCAGACAAGTGCCGCTTTCACCTGTGCTACATTTTACTAGAGGACGATGAATCTTCAAACGTTGCTGGTGTCGTTTAAGTGAACAAAATTACAAGAGGTACAAGACTGTTTGCTGCACGTGCAATGTTCACGTCCATGCCATACCATGCATTCAAAAGTTCTCCCACAGGTACGGTTTTGCCAAAGGCCCATAGTGAAGTATATTCCCACCCTAATAATTTTAATTGAGCGTTGTATAACGAGACTTTTCACGTTTCATCATGTTCTTTGGATGGGAAATGACGTTTTCAAAGAATCTTGCATCAGTATTTACAATAGATACCTTATGGGCGTTTAAGGGTTAAGCCGCCGCCGCTCATGATGATGATGAAGACGATGATTATGATGGTGATGATGATGATGAGTCTCATTATAATGCTCTCAGCCGACCTCTCGATACAAAATTCACGGGGTGTAACGCCTCGTGCTGTTCTACGCTTATGCCACGAAATATGATGATGACAATGACGATGGTAGTCTTCCCCTTTTTTAACGGGTCGCCGTTGTTTGGTGCCACCAAAACAGGCCTGACCGAGGAAAGAAAATGGGTTAAATAAACACGAAAAAATAAAGAAAATTAAACACGTAGTGCTCCGCGCCGCCACCAGTACGCAAGTTCCCTCTTCGTCACCTCCACCATCTGCCACAGTTCTCCCTCACCTTCCACCCTGAAGCCAAGAGCGATGGGCAGCGCCACTGTGACGGCTGGCGGGAGAATCTTGCTGCATTCGAGTACCACATGCCTGAGCGTTTCGTCCTAGTGTCCACAGAGGGCGCATGTCGCCACGAGTCCCTCCGTCAATTGCGCTCTCCAATTGCGCGTCCGCAGCACACCCGCCCTCGCCTCTGCCAGCAATGCACTCCCCTTCGAGTTGTAGAAACGTATCGTACTCATTTTGAGCTTCTCGCCGCGGCATGTTTCGAGGGTTGATTTTGTTGCGGAGGAGCTCAGCCATGCGGTCGTCGCCGCGACCTTAAGCCGCACCCCTTCTCCAGGTTCAGTCCTCTCTTCCTCACCCGCCTTCTCCAAACACACCGCCGGCAGCCCGAAACGCCGGCGCAGCGCAGCTGAGAGCCTGGTCCACTTCGTAGATTTACTGGCGAAGATGGCGTACGCGTACATGAGCATCCTGCGAGCCACATTCTGTTCTGCGAGCCTCAACAGCCTGTTACCGTAGCTCGCCTTCGCCACCGCTTCTCTCGCCGCGAAGGACGACCACCCCACCTCCCGTTGGATTGCTTCCTCTGGTGTGTGCTTGTGTACCCCCCAGCGCTAGCCTTCCTATTTCCCTTTGGCGCCTTTCCAGAAACTCCCGAACGCTTGCAGAGAGGCATAGCACCACATTAGCGTATGTGAGGCCCGGTACTGCTACTATCTTCCAGAGCGCTCGCATGACTTCACAACGGTTGTATGACGACAGCCCTCTTTGTCCCAGAATCCTCTTATACCGGGCTGCTCTCGCCCTCAGCTTTCTCTCATGTGCTGAGAGGGAGTCTGCCCCCGCGGTCAGTCGAACCCCCCAGGTATTTAGTCGTGGTACTCAGATAGGTGTCGTTGTTCTGCAGTCTTCAAGCTGTGTCTGGCTGAACGTTTGACGCCCCCCCATTATTCACGACACCCTTTGTGGGGCTGAAACGGAATCGGATCCGTCCCATTTCCTTGTTGCATATGTCACACAGCCTCTGTTGCCCTTCTGCCGACCCAGCAAGCAGAGCAATATCGTCGCCATACACCAGCGCCGGACTGTATACACCAACGTCGGAATGTGGCTCATCCCCTGTTGGCTGCTTTCGCATCGTACAATGGTGAAACCACAGCCAGAGTTTTCCAGGTGCTGCACGATCCCGGCCACATACACCGCGAAGAGCACAGGTGATAGGGGACAGCCCTGACGAAGCCCTCCAGGCATGTCGAAAGCCTTGGTTCTGTGGCCCTCCCACTCTGCCTCTGCCACTACCATAGGTCGGCGAACTCACTCTTTAGTCGACTCGCTCGGACTCACTCAGACTCAGATCCAACTGGTTTCAACTGGTATTAACTGGGATCAACTGGACCCAATTGGGAACTAACTGGTCCCAGTTGATTCCAGTTGCAACTGGTCCCAGTTAGCAGCTGGTCACAGTTGCAACTCAACTGGTCCCAGTTGATTCCAGTTGCAACTGGTTCCAGTTAGCAGCTGGTCCCAGTTACAACTCAACTGGCCACCAACGGGAACCATGACCAGTTGAACTGGAAGCAGCTGGTCCCAGTTGCAAACCCTAACGAGTTAAACTGGAAGCCAGCGGTCCCAGTGGCGCCCTAACTGGAAATGCTACCAGTTGTTCTGGTTGTAAGATTCTTCACAGTGAAAAAAAATGAACTTGAACGTATACGACGTAGCTCATTGCTGTACTTGAGTGAATAGGTTTTATCCAAGCGTTTTTTTTTGTGTGTGTGTGTGTGTACACTCAAGGGTACCGAATTACTGGCCTAGTAACATTGTAAGGGGCCGGTATTAAAACAGAGGACAATGAGAAATTAAGAAAACGGCGTCTCCTGGTTTGCAAATGAATGATCTTCTCTTGTTTAGACGTCATCCTCGTTGCGTTGTTTTAACCCCACATTATAATAATATCAACAGTAATTACCTGACCTGATAGCATTTTTTAAATCATATTATCGTAGATTATTCCCTTGCGCATGTGTGCGAGACAATGCACTCAAACGTACGATTGTTTTAGCATCAGTACATTCAACTAATATTAAAAAGCCGCTGTCAATCTTTTTACGTCCGCCGCGGCCCGATTGACGTCGGGGTGTCATTGTCTAGCTAGGAGCATGCCTGCTTGATAGTCTTGCGTGCAGTGCAGCGATTACTTCCGTGCGACAACGAAATATGGAGTAGAGCCGAGAGCTACAACAGCTGAGACTGCCCACACTGTCGACATTGCCGACATGCTGCCGACACAAACACACCCTCTCTACCACGACAGGCGTCACATTAGTTCCGTATCTCACACGCTCAAACATTGAATGAAGCAGTAAAGTAATCAAACACAACGATTATACATAAAATAAACAGAAATAAATTATTTCGTGCCAATTCTGCAATATTTAATGAAAGAAAGAAGCTGAATAACAAATACAGAAAATTTAGAAACACAGCGATGGTAGTTTCGTATACAGCACATGTGGCGAGGGCTAGCTGTGGTCTAGCAGGCTAGCTACCGAGTGGTGGACGCGCTGCGCTGGTTGTGCTGTTTTTGAAAACGAACGTGGAGTCATGGCGTGCGTAAATTAGATTTTGTCGAATTAGTGTTCGACAGTTTCATCTCTGGGAGACTTTATGACTTCAGGCGAAAGCCGGACAGGCGTTTTCGCCTGGGACAAGCCGGATATATGGATACAATGTGTGCGGAATCCTGCGCTGCCTGCCTTGTCCGCGATGCAGCCGTTTGAAGGTAATTATATCACTTATATGCTTCGAGTGGTAGTTGTTTAGTATTCTAGAGGAGATGTACATATAATGCAACGCAGAGTGTTTTGAGTGTTGACGATGGAACGTCGCATTGTAAACAAATGCTTTCGGCACTGCTCTGTAGTATGTCTATGAGTTTGTGCGGAGTGCTTGCAAATTTGCTGCCTCTGGTTTTGGAGTATCGCAGAAAACGAGTGCCGTGTAATACTTGTATATCGAACGGCATGCTAAATAACCATGAATTAGTATACTCGTGCAAAAGTGTAGCTCTGTCCGCGACAAGGAAAGCGCGAGAGGGCCTGTATTCACCCTGCAAATGAATATTCCCGAACCTTTAAGCATGTGTAGGTACACTAATTCGAGTAGAAATAAAGATGCATTCGCCTTACTGTCCATGGTCTTTTGTTTTGTTTTGTTTTTGCCGCTGAGGTTAGCGACTTTAACAAAATCGGATTAGATCGGGCATGATCTCTGCAGATAGTGTTCGTAGCGAATTTTAGATGTGAAGCATCTTATGGCGAAGCTTAATCCGGTGGTGGTGTGCGGCGTGACGACCCTTACTGCGCATGTGGTCCCCTCCCTCTCTACCCTCCTACGCTCCCCCCTCTCTCCTCTAGGCATCCCTGCCCGCGGCGTTCACACTCCCACTGCGCATGCGCGTCCCCCCCCCTCTCTCTCCTCTCCTACGCTCCGCCCTCTCTCGCCTCGCGATGCCGACGCAGGCAGCGTCTGCTAGCGAGTTTCTTGGTTGAAAAAACCGACTGCTCGCGCTGCACAACCGTTGACTGGCCACCCCGTATATATGGCAATGGATCTTGACCTCCAAGGTGGTGCCGGTGGGAGATTTCTCCTGTGCGTTGTTGAACAATAAAAATTCGCAGCGTGCGCGTTAACTAAAAGCGGAGTGCGTGTCTCTGTGTCCAGTCGGAGTCTTCTGTCTCTCATTGCCCATTAGCAGCGATTGGCATGTTCCGGTAGGAAACACCACTCCATCACTGCGTGCTTTGCGCGTCCCCAGTTTTCTCTCCTGCGCAACGCTGCGATGAGCGCCAGCGTCAACGCCGCCGCCAGTGTAAGCGTTAGCGCCCGCTGCTTCACATCTACACATGGTTCCCTTTAGCGGGAGATGGTGCAATTTTTTAGAAGGCTGGTCTGCGGTGTATATTTATTAAATCGATTTGGCTGTTCCGAGACATGCGCATGTAACCAGTTACCTCTTATTTTGCAGCAACGCTCTCCGATAGGTCACGGGTGAATGGCACAGATCGATGCATCAGCTGCTGCACGACACTTGACTGAGAAAATGCAGGACTACATAAAAGCCGAGGGGAGGAAAGCTTTGCACTGAATGTGCGACCACAGTGCTGATTCAAGTCAGCTATACAGCAGCATTTTGTACTATTAATAAATCATGATAATCTTTTACACTTAACATGGCATCCTGTGGAGTGTTTCATGTGCTTAGAATGATCATTATTTGCACGTTCAGAATTATTTGAGCTAGCTACACTACATGTACATTTGGGCACGAACGGGTACTGGGACCTTTTCCCAACTGGGAATATGTTCCCAAGGGGGAATGCATTCCCAACTAGTCCCAGTAGCCAACTGGGAATGCATTGGCAACTGGTCCCAGTTGCCAACTGGGAATGCATTCCCAACTGGTACCAGTTACCAACTGGGAATGCATTCCCAACTGGTACCAGTTACCAACTGGGAAAGTGTTCCTTAAACCAGTTGAACTGGAACCAATTGAAACCAGTTGGATTCCCAGTTACACATTTTCACCTGGGTGAGCACTATCTTGGTGAGTTTGAGTCCGAGTGAGTCCAGTGGAAGAACTTTTTCGTGAGTGTGAGTCCGAGTGAGTTCGGCTTAGGAAAATTTTGGTGAGTCTGAGCACGAGTGAGTCCAAGGCGCAAGATATGTTTCTTGAGTGAGTCTGAGTAAGTTTCACCTCCTTTTGCCGACCTATGGTCCTATCTACTGATCTTCAGCATTACTTTCAGCCTTGCTAGAATTCACGTTTTTACTCAAGTCTACTCACATGTATTCCAGAGCAGTATCGTGCGTACGTCATTTCAATATTTATTGATCAGAGGCGCGAATGGGGGGGTGCCTTGACCACCCCCTGCTGGCCAACTCTTCCAGGGAAGTTCTTGGCAAATATACCTTATGTTGTCATCTCTTACCATCTCCCGCTAAAAATATAACCATCTCCCGCTAAAGGGAACCATGTGTAGATGTGAAGCAGCGGCGCTCATCGCAGCGTTGCGCAGGAGAGAAAACCGGGGAGGCGCAAAGCAGGCAGTGATGGAGCAGTGTTTCCTACTGGAACATGTCAATCGCTGCTAATGGGCAATGAGAGACAGAAAACTCCGACTGGACACAGAGACCCGCACTACGCTTTTAGTTAACGCGCACGCTGCGAATTTTTATTGTTCAACAACGCACTGGAGAAATCTCCCACCGGCACCACCTTGGAGGTCAAGATCCATTGCCATATATACGGGGTGGCCAGTGAACGGTTGTGCAGCGCGAGCGGTCGGTTTTTAAGAAACTCGCTAGCAGACGCTGCCTGCGTCGGCGTCGCGAGGCGAGAGAGGGGGGAGCGGAGGAGAGGAGAGAGGGGGCGGGACGCGCATGCGCAGTGGGAGTGTGGAGGCCGCGGGCAGGGATGCCTAGAGGAGAGAGGGGGGGAGCGTAGGGGAGGAGAGAGAGGAGGGGAGGCGCATGCGCAGTGAGGGTGTGGTTGCCACGAGGAGGGCTGCCCAGAGGAGACAGAGGGGGAGAGGAGGTTTTTTATTTTAATTTTTTTAAAGGGCTTGCGCATGCGCCGTAAGGGTGGTCACGCCGCACACCACCACCGGATTAAGCTTCGCCATAAGATGCTTCACATCTAAAATGACCTTACTGGTTTGCGAGCACTGAAATTCGTATCGAAGGTACTTTATCAAAAGGCGCCAAGAAGAGCACCGATTACGCGAGATGTTGGTGTTAATGTGCACTGACACCATGGTCAAAAAAGCTAATTTTAGGTTAACTCACTCGTGAGTCCGAGTGAGTCGACTCATGAGTCGACTCACTCGGAGACACTCAGACTCAGATCGAGCCATGAGTCTGAGTCTGAGTGAGTCCGGGTGAGTAATGTTATGGTGAGTTTGAGTCCGAGTGAGTCCGGTTGAAGAAAATTTTCGTGAGCGTGAGTTCGAGTGAGTCCGACCCAGGAAAATTTTGGTGAGTCTGAGTCCGAGTGAGCCCTGAGCGCAAAACAAATTTCATGAGTGAGTCTGAGTGAGCTCCACAAGTTTTGCCGACCTATGGCCACTACATCACTGCGCATGGCCTGAAGCAGGTCCAGGTCCTCTTCTGCAATGCCCAACTCTTCAAGGATCGCCCACAAGATCTCGCGGTCCACACAGTCGTAGGCCTTCACAATATCCAGGAAGGCGACATATAGTGGGCTCCCTGTTCGACTCGCCATTTCAATGTCCTAGGTGAGAATCACCAGGTTGTCCTCTATGCGACGTTCCTGGCGGAAGCCCATCTGTAATTCGACCAGCACACCAGTGGCTTCTGCCCACCGCTGTAATATTGGCTTCACTACCTGCATGACCAGCCGATACAGTAAAGGTGTCATGGCTATCTGTCTGTAGCTCGCTATGTGCCTTGGATGGCCTGCACCTTTGTACAGGGGTTTGATTTTGCTCCGCTTCCAATCCTCTGGAATTCTGGCGTCCACCAGCGACTCAGCCACACAATCATCCACTCTTTCTTGCGTTTTCAGACCCAGTGCCTTTATGAGGTCCCACCGGCAAATCATCACACCCCGGTGAAGTTCCCGAATCCAGTCTTTTCATTGCTCTCCTGAGCTCCCTAGCTGCTGGGGCCATCCTCCGGTCATCCGCCTTCTGCTCTTCTGCGACGGGCTAGGTGTACGGGCCGTCGGCGTCGGCAGACACGTTTTCCAGATCACCCTTCTGCTGTAAAGACTGGATCCAGTCCTCCAGCAACGGGACACATCTGTCGACAGCAGGGTTGCCCACCGCGGGGTAATTACCCAATTTGTAAGGTATTTTCAGATGTTTTCGGGCAGCGTGAGGTAGTAGGGCGGCAATGCAATTTTCTTGTTAGGCGTAGGGCAATTTCCACTTTTCGCTCGTAATCGATCAGCGAAATATTTGAACTGTCGACGCGACTTCACCGAGGGTGACATTCCTAAATGCTTCCGAAAACTAAATCTTTCTTTGAATAAAACTGCAGCTCTCTTACTTCACACGTCACCAGCATAGGGCAGACGCGAAAGATAATATGTCAATCTTTCGAGCGCGAGCCGATCAATACAATCGATAGAGAAGACGACAAAAAAGGTGGCTGTCACCTTCGAGTGATCTATGGTGAGTGCGCAAGGGACCACGCGAGTTTTTTTCGATAACAGTAGATGGCTTAATGAAAGAGCGTCTCCTTAATGATGGGGCGGTGACCTGCACTTCACCAAAGTCAAGATTTTATTATTATTATTATCATTATTATTATTATTAGTAGTAGTAGTAGTAGTAGTAATAGTAGTATTACGTTACGGCATAATCTCCTCTAGATGAATTAAGGTTCTCAACCTCTAAAAATTTCCAGCTCAACTTTCTTAGCCTTAGGGCAAATTAACGTTAGTTTACCTGCACCTGCTTTTTTTGCTATCTGCCTACTTTTCCGCCACCAGTCCCCAGTCATCATTTACTTAATTCAAACGCCGACCTGTTTACCTTTACAATGTAGTCCCTAAAACGCTAGGGTTCGTGTGGGCTAGTGCCCTAACACGCAGCCTGGTTGATGTCTTCACACTCAATTAAACATGCCCCATACGCTGGGAAGGTAATTGCCAGCGCATATGCATTTCTGTTCTTCTCTGAAATCTCGCTTTGTAACTATGCGTGCGAAGGCAATCCGACCTCGCTTGAACCAGCAAAGTACTTCCCCTTGAATTATCCTAAATTGTACACTTGTTTATTTCGTCTTTGCCCTTTCAGTGGTTACCCAGAGCCGGCTCTCTTTCCATCACTGCTATGCAATTCGCAATGCCCATAGACTGTCACGCCGCCAAGCGGAATTCAGGATCGTCCTCTCATGGAGGGTCAGTGTGGCAGCGCTGCGCAATCGCTCCCTTGATCGGCTGTGCTAGCCTCAGTGTTAACGCGTTAGCAAGAAACGAACACTACGACTTTGCATCTTTCCTGCACCAGTGAACAAACCGGGCCCTCCGTGCCACAATAAATCAGCTTATCCGTTCTTGCGAGACGCGAAGTCTTCGTGCAAATACGTGGCAACTCACATTTTCAGTGATAGCCCACAGCGTCAGTATCAGCTTCGCGAGGTTTCTGTAGGCCACGTAGGTTAGTTAAATGTTATCGTCTGACCTATTCAGTTGAAATTCACCTTGTTTTACTTGCATATAGCATTCATCAGTGCTTTTGTACCGCCTCAATCTTATAATCTTGCACGTGCGAAGTCGCGCGGGCTCGCGATTTGCTCTTCTATAAAAGAGCAATCTAAATATGCCAGCGCTGCGCTGGCGGCGCTGGCTGCACCCTGCTGCGCCGCTTGTGCTTGTTTGTTGACAGGTGGCAGCACACTGCAAGCAATTTGCTTGTTAACGGGTTTGCGAGCAAAATGTTCTCCGCGCCCAGGTAAACGTGGTGACGCAGAGTAGCGGAGCGGTCGTAATCGTTCGGCGAAAGAAATTCATCAAATTGCTTTAAGCAGTGATGTTGAAAGAAGCCGTCTTGACGACGAGGATTTTTCACTGGACGTACAAGGCTGTGAAAACACCGAGAGTGACAGCGGCGATGAACGATCAGCTGCTAACGCGCGAGGAGCGAGTTGCAGCTCACGTCCCCTCGTGTGTTAGTTTCTTCATGCTCGAAAGTCCCTTTGATTGTATCTGATGTATAATATCCTTCGAGCGAGATCAAAATAAAAGCATAGCTTTTTCTTGAACATTGCATGCAGCGTAGTTATTGTGGATATTACGGAGCGCCGCATGCGACCAACACGATCGACCTCGACCAGCGAAGCATGGCCTCCGAGATAGCGCGCTCGGAGGCCATGAGCGAAGCGAAATGGTTAGAGCGATGAAACGAGGAGTCACGGCCACAAGTCACGCCTCTCGGCTAACTTTCCTGTACTTCACCGGTACCTTCCGAGCGGCATAATTGTACGACGAATTTTCAAAACGTCGAAGAATTCGTCGTTACGAAAAGCATACGAATGCACGTATTCTTTTCGATATTCATGTTTCGATCGTGCTCATCGAACCTGCAACATCCGAGTGCAGTGAATTGCGCACGGCTAGAGTCTGAGCGTTGCTGTGACACAAGCGCTACCGAATGGGATGTTAAATGCTTGTGCTCCGTTGAAGGAAGCAACTCCTCGTTTCTGTCTGGGCAAGTAATGACGACGGCCTATGTTTGCAAACCATCACCACGTTAAACATTCGGTCCCGTGCAGCAGCGATGGCGCTACTCGCTAGCGGCCCACTACTGCGGCAAACCCGTCAGGCGCAGGCTCGGTACATGCTACCTCGGAGTCAATGCTCATACGTCAAGCGTACGTTAATTTTAGTTCATGAAGTTTTCTGCAGTACGCACAGGATTTCGCAAGACATCGCTTATGCACGGTAACGGAGCTGAAATATAACCTTTCACATCGCGGCAAATAATTAGGCGGCGTGCTTTCGCGACAGTATTTCGGTCTGATATCCATTTCTGACGTTTCGCTTGGCGCTCTTTGTCACCATATCACTAACACTGCCAGTCGTATACTTGCTGATGAGTCTCCCAGCTCTTTTTCTCGGACTTTGAGTTAACCCTCTTCCCCAAACAAACACTGGAACGCTTTGTCATCTCACCTTCCGTCTTTCATGTTCCTTATTCTCGATCCGAAATTTTTTCAGACCAATTTTGAAAGTAGCTACCGACCTCAGCGCCACTAGGCGACTGCATGTGGTACAGCGAAGAGTATTCTGTGCCTTTTTATTGTTTGATTACGTTGTTTTTAGGCATACGGTAAAATGTAGGGTGATGAAAAAAATTGTGTAGGGTAAAGTAGCGTAATTTGGACCGTGAAGCAGCGTATTTTCCAAAACTCGGTTGGCAACACTGGTTAACAGACATAACGAATAACGACTGTATAGGGTCTTTCTTTCGAAGCAGTTTCGAGCGCTGGTGCGCTTTGTGGTAGCGTGCTTGACTGCCGCGCAGAATTCACGTGGTGTAAGGCCTGTTGCTAGTATACGCTTCTGCCACGAAATATTACATCTCTTAACAGACAACACGAATCACGACTGTAAAGGGTCGTTTTCTTTTTCTTTTTTTTTCCGAGCCAGTCTCGAGCGCTGCACGCGCTTAGTGGTAGAGTTCTTCACTGCCGCGCAGAATACCTGTCTTGGATTACTGCTCGAACTCTTGTTTTGACATTTTGTATCCGTCGTCCATTGTCGCTCACGGACAACTCCAATTTTCCCGACGCCGCCGAAGCACTTTTTACGACACGTAATCTTTAACGCTATGCGTAAATGTACAGGTGGTCCTCAAGAGGCGCGGCATACAGTGAGGGCCACAAGTGAGAAATTTGGGGGGCCGTCCTTTTCTCGTGTCATTGATAAGAGCACACAATCAACGCATGAGGTTACAAGTGCCAACGTTACTAGATTAGCTGACAAGTGCACGCAGAGTTTCAGTTCAGGATAATGAAGGAGTGGTTACCGGTTGCTCATGCTGTTTGAATCCCAAATAAGTTCCGCCTCTTGAGAAGACCTATAGAAGTCCTACGCCGACGAAGAAAAGTGTGCGAAGCACCTTTCCGCTCAGCAACGAAAACGTGTAGTTTGCGCAGTATTCTGACCCGGTCGTCTTGTTGAACTTGCGGAATTGCGAAACGCAGTACACCCAATTGCTGTCGCCTAAACAGGGAAATAAAAGTAGAAATGAAATACATCTTCGTACAGATTACAGATATAAATACCAAGCTTTTAGTGTCAGTTTGCTGCTAAATAATCTTTTCTGATGCAGAAAATGAATCCTATCAAGTGTTTGTTCATACTATGGTGTCAGAAAAATAAGGTGCCCACACTCGCCGCTCGACATAAGGAGAGGGAGCGGGCGTATTGTGTTCGCAGACGTCCTTGAGCCATCAGCAGTTTTCACCGCATGGGTACAGAAGGCGCTACGGTATGGGGTCTCAGAACCCGCGCGAGGCGCATGCTGAGCTCGTGTGTGAAGGCAGGCGCTGGTGAAGGTTTTCTACGATTTAGAAACTAGTGGAGCGCGAATATTCAAAAATTTTGACTAATGAATCGAATAACGTTCTATTAGATTCGGTACTCGAATGGAATAGCGCATATTCGAAATACCGAATATTTTAACTCGAAAGTGTTTTATGCCGGGATGCACCAAGGCTCCACTGATGTATTTCTGTCATTGATACGACGTTGTAAAATATATATTAAGAGATCGCAAAGAAAAAACTCCGTGCGCGGCGCCAGCCGATTCGGCCACAAAGCATACGTTCTTCAGCTTGCTAACGGCGAGCTATTTATGTACACCATTTACCGCTGGCGGAACTCAGAGATAGGGAACTTCAGCGTGTTCTTGTTATCACTGGCGAGATCGCGCGAAAAGTGTGGAGGGCACGCTTTAAAGGTCGTCGCCCCACGCGTTGCGATGCGCGTGCGCCTCAAAAGGGCGTGTTAATGAGAACTAACGGACAATGATGCCAAGGCATCATTGCATCATTATCTGTTAGTTATCATTAGTACTGTGTTTAACAAAAAGCAAAACGAGCCCTTATATATCTACACTTCTTTCCTTCAAAAGGGCGAGGTCGCTCGTGCGCGCGCTTATCTCGTGATCGGGGCGCGCGGTTTGTACGTCTTGGTTTTTCATCGCAACCATGTGTTTAAGTTAGAGAGCACGAAGGTAACTTCACTCGCTGCAGCGGCCGCGCTTGCGAAAGGAGCGTGCTGCTCACGCACAAAGTAACAATCATGACAGTTGTTAGTCCCCGCTCGTCTTGTGTATACTTGTGCGTTCATTCCGTGCGTCCGTCTTTGCGTTTGAGCAGAGCGCTTAAAGTGTCGAGCTGTGACAGTTGTTAGTTCGCGCTCGTCCTGTATATGACTTTTTTCGTGCGCCCTTTCTGTCTGAGGAACGGGCTGCGAGTCTCGAGTGGCTTGCCGTTTTTCGCGTGACATTACAAGTTGTTGCTATGGCATTCGTTCCGTCGACCGCTTGGCGAAACAATGCACAATAAACGCTCCACTACCTCTCTGAAGACACGTTTCACTTTCGTTTTATACCGATTCCTATGGCAAATGGATCAGTAGTTTTTTTGTTTTTTTTTTCGAATTGTTTTCGCGTAGTCAGCAACTTCGAGATATGCTCGAAGGAATGCGACATGGGAGGATTAAGGGGTAACTCTTCTTGTTTTCACCATCGAATTACCCAGATGCACGCAGGCCATGTATTTACGGCATGGAGGAAGGAATACTAAGGAGAGGCCCTGACGTCACATTCGTGAAGCTTCCACATCGCAAACACCCGCATCACCTACTTGCGAAGCAGCACCTAAACATTTCGCGTATTTCCGTCGCGTCGTTTGCAAGCTCATGCACGCATCGAGCAAGTCGTGACACTCTGCAGTCTTTTTTTTTTCTTTCGCCGTGCAAGCGGCGCAGTTGATTCACGCATGCTGCTCCTTCTGTGTGTTCTTCAAAATTACACCATCTCCCAATAAAGGGAACCAGGGGGAGGGGGGGGGGGGGGGCGTGCGAAGCAGCATTGGGGGTGCACACCAAGTTTCCGTTTACGTTCACTCAGCCGGCGAAGCCAAGCGTCGGCGTCCGAGCTACCGCTTCCGCTACAGAGAGACGACGCGAGTCTGCGGCGAGGGTAGCGAGGCTTTCGAGACAACTGCAGCGACCGGGAACTGACGGAGCAACCGTACGATTCAAGCGAGACTTCCTCGACCGAGCGCACGCGCTTACATGGAATGGGGGAGGGAGAGGAGCGAGTGGGTTTACAGGCTGCAGCGCGGAGGGAGGAGAGGAGAGAAGGTGACCGAACGCCTGCGCAAACGCCCGCGTAAAGGAGGAGAGTGGGCGGCTGCAGCGCGGGGGAGGAGGAGAGAAGGCGACCGAACCCCTGTGTAAAGGAGGAGAGTGGGAGAGAGAGTAGGCGCATGCCCAGTAAGGGTGGTCAGGACGCACACAACCACAGGATTGAACTCCGCTCTAAGCTGCTTCGCATCTAAAAAAGCTACGCAATGCCCAGCTGTTGCGTATAGCCAGAGCAGGTCGTGTGCACTGCGGAAAGTACCGGGTGTCACTTTTCACGTGCACGTACGTTCGCTTCACTGCTGATCACTAATGAATGGTATGTGCATGCGAAGCTCTCGGATGTGCGCTTTGTTGGTTCTTACTGATTGTGTCAACTCAGAAAACAAATGAACTTCTGTTTTGGCGTTTCACACGTCGTGCATAACATACGCCGAAGTCGTCCTATCCAGTTTTTAGAGGCTGTGTCATTCATACGAAGGGATATAAACTTTTGTTGTTATCGGACTACGTGCTGTATGTATTGTGCGGTGTGCGCTCGCTGCGTGCTACAGCAGTTGTGTGCGCACTAGAATTAGAAACCTTACGTGCACGATCCCGTATACAATACAGCGGTGTCCTCTTTTTGACGGGAAGTTATATCAACTACTCGGTTGGCGTTGCGCCGAATAGCTACTAAGCAAGCTCTTAATATTCTGTATTGTCACCACTAATCAGCTAGTACGTCGGCAAATCGAGCTGCTAGAAAGGAGAAGAAAGGCCTAACACCCAGCAGAACGCGTGACTCACTGCCGGGTGAGTTCGAATATGATGATGTAGGGGTTGAATGTGTTTTATTACGGCACGTACCGGTACTTTCTGTACTGTTGCACAAAAACACTCCACTGACCCCCCGTATTCAGAAATGATAATTGACTTGAACTTGACTTGCCACTGCCTAGAGGCAGCGCGTGTGAAACGCGTTTGTGCTGCCTTGGCCCCGCCTAAAGACAACGCGTTCGAAGCGCGTTTGTGCTGCATTCAAAGCGGTAGCCAGTCAAGTTCGAGTCAAGGAGCTTATCTGAATACGGGGGGTAAGAATTTCCGCATGCAGCGCTCAGGCCTGTAAAAGAGTAGCTACTTGGGCTGGTTGGTATTGCATTTTTTGAAGAAATATAGGCCTGTCCCGCACAAACAGGCTGGTAAACGTGTGCTTGCAACATTTTACTGCATGTAAACCGCACAATGCGCGCTAAGTTTAGGTCGGGACTACAAATCAGCGTAGAAGTGAACCAGCGCGGATAGCACGCAGCGGGGCGTCTGTTCTTTTGTCTGCCCCATACCGGTTTTTTGTTCGCCCCATAAATTAGACGTCACTTCCGTCACACTTTTTGCAATGCATTGGGATACGATATTCTGAGTATTCCTTCCTCCCATCACTTACGGCACTGTCGGCGCCGTATTGATCACAGGCTGAAGGCGTTTTACTTAAAACTCCAGTGTCGCCGAAGCAACAACTTCAAATTCAGCAATCAGCTATCTCCACTATGAAAAAATTCATGATGATGTTAACTCATTAAAATTGCTTTATATTTAGGCATCAATTCTATTGAAAAATTGTAAACAAACTACTCCTTTGAATACTGGAGTTACTGTTATATTTCAGACTGCAGTTACAAAATATTTCGATTGCTCTAGTTGCGGCTCAGTTTAAACAATTGTACTCTGTCTTGTCGGTGAAAAGTCTCATCGTAACGTTGCTTTTGCTAAAGCTTGTGAACGTTTGTTTCATATAAAATGTTGTGGAATTCTTGGCCATGCTGCGTATCAGCGCGTGATAAAAGCGCGGATACGCTGGAGAACATCAGCGCAAACTCATCGGCTAGGGTGACTTGGTGCGCGCTTTGTGCGCACGCATCGAGGCACGCTATCAACAGCGAGAACTTCCCGTCATTTATTGGCAATGTGTGAACGATTTTTCCATGGCGCTAGCTCAAAAGCACTGGCATCCTCTCTTGTTTTCGTAACATATTTTACGTATCTCGATGAATTATTTATACCTAAGCTATTGTTATGCCTTTCCAAATGTCTAATGTCAAAAAATCAACTTGTTGCATATCAGTCTACAGGAGGAGGTCTAGGAGTCGGAAACAGAAGTAAAGCTGACGCGAAATCTGAACTAAGGTAATTCGGTGCTCTAAAATAGTTTCAACATGCATACATACCAACTTACCCAGTTATCAGTTTTACTGTAATTCGGTCAGGTTAAATTGTAACAGAACTATCTACGTGTGCTATGTGTTATGACCTTCGAAAGGATCTACAGCAGGGGTCTCAAACTCACCTCAGCCAGCGGGCCGCAGTCACGCAATTTAGTGCCGCAAGGGCCGGGGCAGTGAAGGTAAGAGCGCGGGGGGAGGGGGGGGGGGGGGCGGTAATTTGCACAAATTGTCAAAAAACATTGTCTTTTAAAAAAACCCTTTCGGTATCTCCTATACAGGTTATTTCTGAAGGATCACTGGTTCCAGGATTTCAAAAACTGTCGATACCTATCTCCAAAAGGACAATCTGGACACCGATCCTGAAATATAGTTTTTGCTTCACGGTAGCTTCACGACATGGTGCCCACATAGGGTGCCTCACGAAAACAATGCTTTGGACCAGTCACGCCTGTGTAGCTCACGAACATACCTAATAAGACGAAAACTTTACAAAAAATGTCGGGCGAAGACAGTCATGACAGGGCCGCGGGCGGCATGCGGCCCGCGGGCCGCGTGTTTGAGACCCCTGATCTTTAGTATTAATTCACTCATCATGTGACATTAGTAGATTCTGAAGCTCCGAATCTCGGAACAAGCCGTTTTCTGGGTTGTGCGTGGAGGAGTAGAGCTTTCGCCCGAAAATATTTCACGAATCAATACGATCAAAAAAAAAAAAAAAACGCGCATGATCACCACATATGCGTGATTCATACGTTAAGAGAGACAGAATTGTAGCAGTACTCACCGCAGTCCCTCATATATTTATATAAATAAGTAATGACCAGTTCATCTGAAGAAAATGTGCAGGTCGCATTAATACATTACTGCAGAACTCGATCACTCCCTGTGTTCCCCCCTCACCTTTCGATGCGTTGCTGGCTTCGCATAAAACTGGATAGAAATCGCTGCAATTGCGCACGAAGAACCATGGTACATCGTAGTTAAGCCAAACCGTAGTGCATGACAAAGCCCAGTCGATCTCAGTGAAGTTCGCTGAAAACACGCCACTCAGCTCGCTGTTCGGAGGGGAGAAACGAAGCACATTGTAACAGCGTACTCACGATAAAAATATAGCGTCCCTCATAATTTCATCGTCAGGGATGATGCCAGCGACCCCCGAAAGGTATAAACACACGGGAGTCTTTCCAAATTCAGTACTAACGCTAAGCAAAATATATCCAACGTTGCACATGACGAATCTCCGTGATGCGGCAGGTGGTCAACATTATGCCACATCTTATGGGTTGTGGAAGAAATCCAAAAAAAATTCAAAAGCATTTTATAGGAGTAGTAGGGGGCAGAACATGCCAGCTCGGGCCGAAGGCTGCATCTAGCACACCTGAGTCACGTTAGGAGGGAGGACGAAAGCCAGTGCAACCCTGGTCTTGGGACCCCACCCTACAGGCTCCTGTATCCACTTTTTGAAGAATTTCCCTCCAAATAAACTTCTCTTGAGGCTTGTGGTGATCCGAGGCGCGTCCGAAGTCTTTGCGCAGGCATTTCGCAGTTCTGCTAATCCCTTTTCACTTCCGTTCACAAGCGAAGCCAAGTGGTGACACCTTTCACCATGCGCCAGCTGTCGTGGTGGCGCTGCGCGCAGTCTCGGAGCCGCGAGATTCGGCGTGAACAGAGGAGCGTGCGTGCCGGGATCTCTCTCTCTCTTTCTCGTAAGCACGTGTTTGCTTCTTGCTAGACGTCTCGTTTGAGCATCTGCGGACAGTAACCTACATGGGTAACTCGGCATCCTCGGCAGGCCTGTTTACTTGTGGCCAACTCGAAAGTGCGCCACTACGCAGCTGCGGCGCTACCAGCGTGTAGCAGAACGCCATTCCTTTCCCTCCCTCTGCACCGCCAACAAGGGCGCGGAGAGGGAGAGTAAAGGGGAACCGGTCCCTGAGTCCACCGAGTTCAACATAAGTTAGTTGGTATCGAGACTTTCAGCAACACGCCTCGTCTCTGCGTCGCTCACGTGTAACAACAATTGGTGACCCGCAGTCCCGAACATGGAACACCACGACGCCGTCGCTCGCCCGACAGTGGCTGTATTCGACGTGAAGCTTCCTCCCTTTTGGACCAGCGACCCGGCACTTTGGTTCGTCCAAGTGGAAGCTCAGTTCGCCGCATCGCCGCCGACACCACCAAACACCACCACGTGGGGGGCCAACATTCCACCTGCCACAGCGAGTGAGGTGCGCGACATTCTGCTTGCGCCACCAGCAGAAGATGCGTATCCAGTGCTCAAAGAGGCACTGATTCGCCGTCTCACCCCTTCGGAGCCAGAGCGCCTACAGCAGCTGCTACGCGAGGCCGAACTGGGCGACCACCGACCAAGCCAGCTGTTGCGCCAGATGCAGCAACTAGCTGGCAGCACAACGAGCCTCGACAGTCGCCTGATGCGGGAGCTTTTCCTCCAAAGATTGCCCACGACCGTGCGAATAGGCGTCATGGCCTCCGGAGAGACGGACGTTTGCAAGATCACCGAACTCGCTGACCGACTCATGGCCGTAACAACGCCAGCAGTTGCCACAGTGCTTGCCGAAGCTTCGCCGTCTCCCGCTTGCTGGAGATTCGGGCAGAAATCTCTCGCCTCACCGACACCGTCGCGGCACTACAGTCAAGCGGTAGCCAAAGCACACGGCGGCGTGCTGCACAACAGCGACAGCTGTGCTGGTACCACAGGTCGGCAAAACTTGTGGAGCTCACTCGCACTCACTCATGAAATATATTTTGCGCTTAGGGCTCACTCGGACTGTTTTCCTGAGCCGAACTCACTCGGACTCACACTCACGAAAATTTTCTTCCACTGGACTCACTCGGACTCAAACTCACCAAGATATTACTAACCCGGACTCACTCAGACTCAGACTCATGGCTCGATCTGAGTCTGAGTGAGTGCGAGTGAGCCAACTCATGAGTCCGTTAGCCTAGAATTAGCTCGGTCGTCTATGGTGTCAATGCTCTTTAACACCAATATCTCACGTAATCGGTGCTCTTGGCGCCTTTTCATATAGTACTTTCGAATACGAGTTATGAGTGCTCGCAAACCAGCAAGGTCATTCTTTAAAAGAGATGACAACTTAACGTATATTTATCAAGAACCTCCCTGGAAGAGTTGGGGGGGGGGACTGGGGGGTCAAGGCACTTTTCTACGTAGGCTCATTCGCGCCTCTGATAAAAAATATTGAAATGGTGCATGAACGACACTGCTTCGGAATACGTGCGAGTAGACGTGAGTATAAACGTGCATCCAACTAAGGCTGGCAGCAAGGCTGAAGATGAGTAGATAGGTACCACCGTAAGTTCGGTGACACTGCACGAAACTGTGTGCCGCCGTGCGAGAAATCGGGAAACGCACCGAGCCAGCACTGAGGGAGACAGGTGCCACCGGCTCAGAGGAAAGTCGCCCGTCTGTCTTCCTGACTGATCGCGAGAAAGGCACCCGCTTCCTGGTCGACACTGGGGCAGAAGTCAGCTTGGTGCCGGCGTTGCCAGCCGATCGCAAAGGCCCGGGCTCGTCGCCGTTGCAAGCTGTAAATAACACGACGATACCGACGTACAAGCACCACTCTCTCTCGCTAGACCTGGACTTCAAGAGGACATTTAGGTGGATATTTGCGGTAGCCGACATAAAATTTGCTATCCTGGGAGCGGACTTCTTGCGTCACTGATCCCCTCTCATGATCCCCTCTCACAAGCAGAAGTGTGCGGAAGGCCGTCTAAGCATCCGCCTCTCAGCCCTACGCTCGTGATACCACCGGGAACCACCCGTTCTACGGCTATCCTACGCGAGTTCCCCGAGCTGACGCGGCCGCCACAGGCCGGCGGTGTCGTCAAGCACAATGTTTTTCACCACATTTCCACCACAGGACCCCGGTTTACGCACGCCCGCGCCGCCTGTCCCCCCCCCCCAGAAGCTGAAAGTAGCACGACAGGAGTTCGACCACATGCTCGAGTTCGGCATAATCCGCCTTTGGGCATCCCCACTACATATGGAGCCAAAGTCTACACCAGGAGACTGGCGGCCCTGCGGCGATTATCGAGCCTTCAATCGAGCAACCGCGCCCGACCGTTATCCATTACCAAATATTCACGATGTCATGGCCAACCTGCATGGTGCGACACTTTTCTCGAAGATGGACCTCGTACGTGCCTACCATCAAATTCTCCCATGGCCTCAGAAGACATCCCGAAGACAGCGATAACAACGCCATCGGCCTGTTCGAATTCCTCCGCATGCCGCTCGGCTTGCGAAACTCCGGACAGACATTGAAGCGCTTTATTAACGGCGTTTTGCACGGCCTTGACTTCTGTCATGCATACCTCGACGATCTACTCATCGCAAGCAGCTCACCAGATGAGCATGAGGTCCATCTGCGATCTGTGTTGCAGCGCCTAGCAGAGCATGGAATACTGGTGAGCACGGACAAGTCTGAGTTTGGGGTACACGAGCTGACGTTTCTTGGCCTCGTCATCTCGAGCTACGGAATTAAACCTCATCCAGAGAAGGTTAAAGCAGTCGAGCAGTTCCCACGACCCAACACTAAACGTCAGCTCCGTGAGTTTCTTGGTCTCGTGAACTATCACCGCTGTTTCATAACCCAGTGTGCAACTATTCTGCAGCCTCTTCACCTCCTGCTGTCGACACACGAAGGTGCCGCTAAGCAGCTCCACTGGACGGAGGGCACCCAAGAGGCCTTCCAGGATATCAAGAGACGTCTTGCCGACGCCGCGCTTCTCACTTATCCGCAACCGGGAGTTCCGCAGTGCCTTACGGTCGACGCATCACACGCACCTGTAGGTGCCGCACTTCAGCAATGCATCAAAGTAGTATGGCGACCAATCGCTTTCTCTTCCCGGAAACTGACGCTCACCGCACAGCGATACAGCACCTTCCGACGCGAACTGTTGGCCGTCTACGCGACAGTCCTGCACTTCTGGTACTACTTGGAATGTACCGAGTTCTTTGTCCTAACGGACCACAAACCTCTCACGTATGCCTTGCGGTCATGAGTACTGAGCGGGGCGCCCATACTGCCCGTGAATTGCGGCAGATGTCATACATATCTGAATTTACCACGGACATCCGCCACATCAAAGACTCGACAACGCTATCGCCGATGCCCTTTCGCGCAGCCCAGTCAGTGCCATAACCTCGCCCACAGGGATTGACCTCAACAAAATGGCGGCTGCTCAGCGCGATGACGACGAATTGCGCCGCCTACAAGAAACGTGGACGTCGCTAAACCCGCAGTGGTTCCCCTCCCCAGGTACGGAAGGCCTTTGCTGTGACACGTCTACTGGCAAGCAATGACCATTTGTGCCAGCGCACCTCCGTCGCGAGGTATTCGCATCGCTACACGAGATGTCATACCCGGGAATCCGGGCTACGCAAAAGCTCCTCACAGCACGTTTCGTATGGCCCGGCATAAACCGTGATTCCCGACAATGAGCTCGTGAGTGTCTCCTGTGCCAGCGCTCCAAGGTACAGCGTCGTACCGTGACACCCATGGAGACGTTTCCCGGGCCAGATGCTCGATTTGACCATGTACAAGTCGACATCGTTGGGCCGTTGCCACCCTGTCAGGGCCAAATGTACTTGTTAACTTGTGTGGATCTGCGAAAATATAACAGCATGAAAGACGGGACGAAAGACACAGTACGACAGGACCAGTGCTCCCGTTCATCCCGTCTTTCATGCTGTTTTATTTTCGCAAATGTCGCACCAACTTGCCCACACAAAAGCATTGTGTGGAATCGTTTCACGCGTTGGGCAGAGGCTATTCCCATTCCTGACATCACAGCCGAAACTGTTGCTCGTGCTTTCGTTAGCCACTGGCTTTGTCGCTTCGGCGTACCATCATCCATCACAACTTATAGAGGAGGCCAACTGGAGTCTGCGTTATTCACCAGTCTGACGAAGCTCATCGGTACATCGCGGATCAGAACGACGGCCTACCATCCGAGGAGTAACGGAATGGTTGAGCGATTCCAGCGGCAGTTGAAAGCCGCACTCATGGCAAGCGAAAAACACTCCTGGGTCGAAGCACTGCCCATTATACTCTGGGGCATACGCACCGTGTTCAGGGCGGGCGTTGGATGCAGCGCTGCAGAACTTGTCTACGGCACAACCCTGCGTCTGCCTGGTGAGTTATTTGAGCCTGACCGACAACAAGCCCACATTCCTGCTGGTGACTATGCATCGCGCCTACGTCACATCATGATGAAACTTCGGCCTACAACTCCACGACAGCCCACAGAAAGAAGAATATATGTGGGCAGCGAACTCGACTAGTGTAGCCACGTCTTTTAGGGGCGAAGCACCTTAAGGCCGAGCCTTGTCGGCGTGCGGCGTTGTCCGTGCTCACAGCACAGCTCTTTGTAAAACAGTTCTTGGAATGTCCGCTAGATGGCGGCACCTGTATATGATGAATATATTTAGGGGTGAAGCTTTCTATGGCATCACCTCGACGGTCCAACATCCTGAGTAGCCAGTAGGCACTGGATTTCGACCTCCAGGGTAGTGCCTGTGTGAGTTGTCTCATGTGCGTGATTAAACAGTAAAAAAATTCACAACGTACATGTACAATTAAAGTGAGCTGCAAGTCGCCATGACTCTCATCGACCCTTTAGTATAAATGCGCCCGATCTCACGTCGTTGATGATGTACTGCGCAGAATTTGCGGAAGATTACCGGTTTACCGACGCACCTCCGAAGCTTCGCCCACTCATCATCATTCACTCCGTGGATATGGTGTCGTTTTTGCGTAACGGTGCAGTACGAAGACCACTACAAGCATCGTACGATGGACCCTTCAAAGTTATCCGCCATGGGAAGAAGACGATTATCATCGAAAGGCGCCGGCCGCCAAGAACTTGTGTCACTGTCCACGACAGAAACCTCCACCCTTCCGCCTGAAACCTGCAGAACAGCGCCACATCCCACACCAACGGGAGCGACGGACACGACCACATTTTACTACACACGCAGTGGGAGAAGGGCAGGTGCGCCAGATCGCCTCGACCTGTAGCCAGTGGCCGCTCTGGCGTTTCATTGCGTTCGTGCTCTCACTAAGGGGGGAGTACTGTGGTGAACTCTAAAGTGCGCCACTGCGTGGCCGCGAGGAGCTCTTGCCGAGTGGCGTGTCAAAGCTCGCCATTGCCAGCTGCGACGTGCTTGCGGTTTCACTTTTTGTTTTACCGTCTACAAGCGGATGCCCGTCCCTTCCCCGCGCCCTGGGAGCGGACGTTGCGCTATGTGTGGCGTGCCACCACAGGCAAATGAAGTGTTCGTGTGTTGTTTAAATCGGACACCTGCGTATTTTCTCGCGCGGCGCTCGACGCCTATGCCAGCTGAGCGCGCACGGAGCGGGGCGCTACACGTGTGCAGGCAACGGCGCACGCGGCCCTGTGGCTCGTTAAGTCTGAACCTGTGGTGGTCCCGACACCGGAGAGTATCGAGCCTACCGCAGGCTTCTACCATGGCTGCAAGTACCGCGGACGCAGGTACCCGAACTTTTCCTGAGACTCCAGCTATGATGCCTTCCTCTGTGAGATTAGTCAATTCTAGGAAAACAGCTCTAGTATTGCCTGACAGCACAAGATCTCAGATACAGCAAGTTTCGAGAGCCACGACAGATTGAAGAAGAAGAAAGCCTTTATTTCTTCTGTGACATTACAGAAAGGTGGCAAGAGCAAAAGGCACAAAGGCCTGACAGAGGCTCCTGCTCCGTTCACAGATTTGGCTGCAGCGGCGAACAGGTTATTTGCACGATAAAGGCATGTGAAACATTGCCGTCTTACAACATAACACAATAGCAGAGCAAATTAACACGAAGCAATAACGCATATATGCAAAAGCTGAACACAATGTACAATTCAAGTTGCTATCTTGCGTACACATAAACGCCCATCACTCAAGAAAATACTAGGTATATAATATTCGGAAATGAATGAGATTTGGGCGTATAACTTGTGAAATCAAAATTGAGAACAGCAGCAGATTTCAGGTCATTAACATGGGTAAAAAAGGTTATACGAAATGATTTTTAATGATACGTCACCAACCTCAGTACACTCCAGTAATAGCACACTTTGAGAAGATTAGGGAAATTGAAAGGTAGTTAGCTATATTCAATTTTATGTTGAATTAACAATGATTTAAACGAACTCTTAGTAAGAGTATTGAATTCGGTCAATTCTGGGCGATTTAGCAAAGCTGCGATCTGATATGTAAGGTGTTGTCTGCCATAATGGGTTCTTGTCCGCGTGGTTCGAATAACTGTCCTACGTAGTGGATAGTGAGCTTGCGCGTGTGGCTCATGTGGAACGAACAGTTTATTAGCTTTTATGTGTTGTAACAATTTGTAATAATAAATCTGAGAGGACTTTAGTAGGTCATATTGCAGAAACAAAGGTTCTGAACTCAAGTGTTGCGGCTTCCCGTGATAGTTTTCGAAAAATCTGAGCACCCTTTTTTGTAAAATAATCAGTTTCTTATAATTCTGGGCATTCGTAGTGCCCCATACTAGTATACAGTACGAGAGCCTAGAGTAAAATAACGAATAATATAGCACCTTTTTTAAAAATAACGAATAATATAGCACCTTTTTGGAAATCACAAGACATGAACTGGCGTTTGTATGTTTCTTGACATCACGTAAAGTCAGTGTAGCGATAACAGCCACTGCGTGGGTGCCTTGTGGGCATGAAAACATTGAGGAGAAAGGTTTTATCTGCACTAGCTTCTGTAGAACCACATTCCCTTTGCGACATTTCATTGAGCGTGGGGTTGGACCCCACCTTCGAAGACGAAGCGCACAATGCTGCGGAATAGCGTAACCACTTTAATGCTACTCGTATAATCCAGGCTCTCGAATTGCTCCGGAAGCTCTCACTTCCAGCCGCCACGGAATTAGGTTACATGCAAACAAATATTACTCATGATGGATCACACCAATGCAAAATTAAAAAATGCAATATTTAAGTTCTTCCTTGGCCCGTACCTCAAATCTTCTTTTTTCAGGTCAACCCAAGATTCCTGTTTGAAGCGGAAGAGTTCAAATAGATTCCTCTTTGCTTGAAGATCAATTTTCTGCGTGTCTACAAGCATCGATGAATGCTCAGAACATCGTTTGATGGCCTCCGTGGCGTTGACCTTATCATTTTCATAGCAATATTCGACGTCATTATCGCCCTCCGCTGTCGTCTCTGCGAAAAAAATAAAAATATGTGAAAGAGAAGATTCTTTTTGTGTCGACGGACTACTTTGACTACAACAGCAACAGAGAAGTTCCAAATTAAACTCTCACTTTCGACATTACGCCTACAGTGTAAACTTCTACTGCAATAAAGCGAGCTAGTCTTAATTAGGAATGAAACTACGAAGCCAACTAATACAGGATTTCTTGCAAGACACGGCGCTTCTTACGCGTGCCAGCGTTATTATTGTCCTTCATTCTTTATACGGCTGCTACTCCGGCTGCTACTCCGGTGGTCAAGACAAGTTTACCTGCCGTTTACCAAGCGATGGAAAGAACCTATATGCTATACCACCAAAATGACTGATGTTCTTCTTAATGAACACTGTCATACAAAATATCCACTAGAGGGACGCAGACAAGTCCCGTGATCTACAATGCCGCAAGCAGTTGTGGTGTACCCTATTAAAGACCTTTCTTGAAAACAAAGGCAGTGCTTCTCCAGAACGGTGCTGCAGTTAATGAATATGCCAAGGGACATAACCGCACAACCGCTCCCCTTGTAACGGCGAGAGTGGTATGTCCACTTATACAATCGCTTTTACACGCCGGATCGTGTGAAGAACGAGCCTGCTCGATTTCAAAGAAAAATCCACGCATATCCACGGAGTGAATGATGATGAGTGGGCGATGCTCGGATCTCGAACGATCATTGGATGGAAGATCATTGGATGGAACGATCTCGAACGATCGTTTCATCCAATGAGAATCGAGCTGAGATGCGCCTCTAGCGGTATCCGATTAAACACGAGCAATGCACCTCCATCCAATCAGATTCGAGCACAAAACGCCGCCACCTAGCGCTCTCCTATCACACAGAGCACGCAGCGAGCGCCTCTGCGCCATCTATTGATCAATTCACGTACTAGCTAAGCAGCACCGCAGCGCCATCGTGATCATTCTGAGACCTAGAGGTGGCTACTACGACGACGACGACGGAAGACGCGGGACTAGCCTACTCCCTAAGGAGGTTCACCCGTAAAATTGAAGCAGCAAAGCGAGTGCTGCTGAAACTAAACCTGGAAACGTAAGTCTGGTACCCTAACGATACAGAGGGTTCATATGGTAATCTTCGTAGTGAAAGCATCCGATACTCGGAAGAACACGAGTGATATTACTGATATCGCTGTCCAATAAAACAACTTCTGCTAGGAAGTTGTTTATCGCCTGCCATGGCGAACACGAGTCCAGTTAATATACCTGCCAAATAACTACATGTTTCGACGCATAACCTAGTGTCCTTCTCGAAATGTTAATTCGTGGTTGATTATTCGATTAGTAACCTCTCACGACTACAACGGCACGCTAGCCAACGTACACTACTGAAGCCAATCGAGCCTATCTGGTAAAGGGCTCCCGTTTTTGTTTTTTATTTTTTTATGTTTAAGGAATACTCCGAACATCACCAAATGATTCCTCTTGTATTACAAATTGCATTCACGCGAACAGGCTAAAGCATACTTTGCATATTGAAGTCCCTTGATGTCTTAATCTCTGCATGTTAAGATCCCTCAAACTTTTCATCTTTCCTTAAAATGTCGCAATGTTTCTGCATGGATATAGTGAAATGTGGATCGACGAAATAGAATTCCAAGTGCTATTAAGTGCCAATCTGAAGACAATGCATAGGCTCTGGGCGATGCGTAAGTTCCCCAGGATGACGTGTGATTCATTAATCTCGCATGTCATCACTGTTTACCGATGACGAGTTCACGAAAAGGCTCTTTTGTACGAAACCTCCTTGACACCAACCAATCGTTGTAACTGTGGCTCAATAAATACGAACTAAAGGTTCAATAAATTTCAAGTATTCACCCACTCACCGCATCGTGAAACATTTGAGTAGATGAGGGGATCTGCAATAGAGAGAAGCGTCAAACGCTCGTTCACTCAGTAGAGTACATTTAAGCGGTACGTTGATATAGCTTAACACACAGCGCAAGACGAACAAAGGACGAGAAAAGGAACCACATAGACAAGCCCTGACTTCCAACTGAGGTTGAATCAAAATGTAACGCAATTAAGTCTCCAAAACGCATCACGTGAGTGCTCACAACAATCGCATACTAACTTCACCAGGTCAAGCAGAAAAGATTTTTCTCGGAAACTAACAAATGCGCGATAAAAGAGCGCGCAGACCAAAAAAAAAAACAACCAAAGGAGTTCTCCGATACTACGCATACAAAAAGGCCAGTTCCTTCTGGGTCAACGCAACCGAAGGTTTGCTGACGTAGTTGCCCTTGGCAATGAACGAGGCCTCTATGATCACCCTGGTTCTATCATTTCCATTGTTAAGACGTTTATTGGCGGGCACTCGGCGACGATGCACGACAGCGACAGCCAGTGCGGGGACCGACTCTCAGCACGAGCTGCTATTTCTCTTCGAAGAGGGCGACCCACTAGAAGGCGCTGGAGAGGACGACCCACTGTATAGTTCTAAAGCTTCGCTACAATTACCCCGGGTAGGAAAATGGAGCCGCCTGGCGACCTAACAGCTGGTTACTATGAGCGGGTCATGGTAGACCTTGAGGCGCTCCACGTTGACAATGTCGCGCCCTCGACGGCGCATGTCCGAAGATGGTTCGATGGGTTCGATCAGGTAGTTTACAGGGGAAGTGCGTTCGACGACACGGTAGGGGCCTTCGTATTTGGGCAGTAGTTTTGAAGAGAGGCCAGTTGCAGTGGTAGGGATCGAGAGCCATACGAGCGCTCTTGGGAGGAACGTGAGCGCAGAAGTGCTGGTGTCAGCGCGAAACTCTTCTGCCGCTCTTGATCATGTGTAGTAAAGGTCTTTGCAAGCTCTCGACGCTCTTCAGCAAGCCTGGCTGTGTCAGAAATAGGCGCACACTCAGATGGATCCGGCTTGTATGGAAGTATCGTGTCGATGGTGTGCGACGGGTGCCTTCCGTATAATAAGAAGACAGGTGAAAAACCAGTAGTGCTCTAAGGGGTGGTATTATAGGCGTAGGTGACGAACGGCAGAATGGCATCCCAATCTGTGTGATCGGCGGCGACGTATACATGGAGAGCATGTCGCCGAGCGTACGGTTGAAGCGTTCGGTGAGGTCATTCGCCTGCGGGTGGTAAGCAGCAGTTTTGCTGTGAACAACGTTGCACTCTTTGAGAATGGCTTCGACGACTTCGGACAGAAAAACACGGCCTCGATCACTGAGCAGTTCCTGGGGTGGACCGTGACGCAGCATGAATCGTTGGAGCAGGAAGGAGGCCACATCGCGCGCTGTAGCCGCGGGGAGGGCGGCGGTTTCGGCGTATCGCGTGAGGTGGTCTACAGCGACGATGGCCCAGCGGCTACCAGCCGACGTTAGCGGAAGTGGCCCATACAAATCGATACCAACGCGCACAAACGGCCGGTCAGGGCAAGGTAAAGGTTGCAGACCTGCCGGCGACAGGTGCGTTGAAGTTTTGCGGCGCTGACAATCTATGCAGGAGCGAAAGAATGTCTGCACGTAGCGGTACATCCTTCGCCAAAAGTACCGTTGGCGAATGCGGTGGTAAGTCTTCGATACCCCGGACTCGCATATGTCAGAGCGCAGACTGCGGGGTATGACTAGTAGCCACTGGCGGCCGTCACCGTTGTAATTGCGTCGGTGGTGGAGGTCGTCGCGAACGGCGAAATGGTGGGCTTGACGACGCAACGCGCCAGTGGATGGTGTTGCCGATGGATCAGTCAGCAAGTCTATCAGTGAGGCAATCCATTGATCCTCGCGCTCTTCGGTAGCGATGGTATGAAGGTCGATGGAAGAAACGGCAAGGTGAGACGCTGAGCTGTGGGCATTGTCGTCAGGCAAGGGAGAGCGCGACAGGGCGTCGGCGTCAGCATGATGGCGTCCGTTGCGGTACAGCACGCGGATGTCGTAGTCTTGCAGGCAAAGTGCCCAACGGGCGAGACGGCCTGAGGGAGCCTTCAATGACGACAACCAGCACAGTGCGTGATGGTCGGTGACGACATCAAATGGGCGACCATACAAATAGGATCGGAACTTTGTAAGGACCCAGATGATTGCCAGACATTCTTTCTCCGTGACGGTGTAATTGGTCTCGGCTTTTGTAAGTGTACGGCTCACATGCGCCACCACATATGGAACCCTGGTTTGCGCTGCGCAAGGACAGCGCCGAGGCCTACACCACTGGCGTCCGTGTGTACCTCTGTAGGGGCCGTACAGGTCGTAGTGGCGTAGTATGGGAGGCGACGTCAACAAACGACGGAGCATTGCGAAAGCGACGTCGCACTTTGACGACCACGAATGGAGAGGCCCTTTACTTCCGTGGAGCTTCGTCAGCGGCGATATGATAGTCGCGAAGTTTCGAATGAAGCGCCGAATGTAGGAACACAGTCCTACGAAACTGCGCAGTTCCTTGACGGACGTCGGCTTGGGGAACTCGGTCACGGCCCGAAGCTTGGCTGGATCGGGGAGAATTCCGTCCTTGGACAAGACGTAGCCGAGTATTCTCAGCTGCCGTGCTGAAAATCGGCACTTATTTAGGTTCAGTTGCAGACCGGCGTCACTCAAGCGCGTCAAAACATGCCGCAGGCGTTGAAGATGCGTGGAGAAGTCCGGAGCGAAAACGACGACGTCGTCGAGGTAGCACAGGGACGTGTGCCATTTCAGGTTGCGCGGAACGGTATCCATCATGCGCTCAAAGTTGGCGGGCGCATTGCACAGCCCAAACGGCATAACGTTGAATTCGTACAAGCTGTCGGGCGTGACAAAGGCGGTCTTCGGTTGAGCGTCTTCAGCCATAGGTTCTTGCCAGTACCCTGAGCGCAAATCGACAGATAAAAAGAATTCTGTTCCTTGCAGGCTGTCAATCGCGTCGTCTATTCGTGGTAGTGGATACACGTCCTTACGAGTGATCTTGTTGAGGCGTCGGTAGTCCACACAGAACCGCACAGAACCGTCCTTCTTCTAACGAGAACGACAGGAGACGCCCAGGGGCTGTTAGAGGGTCGAATAACATCGCGTCGAAGCATGTCGTCGATTTCCTCGTTGATTACACAGCGTTCTGTGGGAGAAACACGATATGGACGTTGCCGCAGTGGTGGTCGGGCGCCTGTGTCGATGCGATGCGTAACGGCGGACGTGCGGCCGAGAGAAGGTTGCGCGACATCGAAAGAAGAGCGAAATTCTTCCAACAGGCCCAGAAGCTGGGAACGCTGGACCGGCGTAAGGTTGTTGGGAATGGAGGAACCAAATACATCAGCGGATGATGAAGCAGATGTAGAAACAGCACTGAGCGTACTGGTACTTGGGCAGTGCGTGTCATAGGGTTCATCCATAACTTGTGCGTCTTCGATGGGTTCCACGCTGCCGAGACATTCCCCTCGCACCAACGTAACACTGTACGGGGATGTGTTCATAACAAAAATAGAGGTGCTGCCGTGAGTGACTTGCACGGTCGCGAAAGGAACCAGCAAGCCTTTCCTCATGAAAACACGGTCAGATGGCGAGAGGAGTGCAACGGTGTCGGAAAGACTGGCGCAGTAGACCGACACCGCCGTTGACGAGTTTGCAGGCACTTTGGTGTCGTCTTTGACGAGTACCTTGCTTGCAGCCGATGCACTGTCGGCCGGCGTCAAATCAGCGAATGGTGAGAGCTCTATTTCAGCGGGTGCGCAATGAACGACGGCGCCGTGGCGGGAGAGAAAATCCCATCCTAGGATGAGGTCGTGAGAGCATGCAGGAATTATGATCAGTTCGACGGCGTACATCGCGTCCTGAATCATGAGGCGGGCTGTGCACACCGCTGTAGGGTAAATGCTTTGGGCGCTGGCTGTACGGAGGGAGAGCCCGGAAAGTGGCATCGTCACTTTGCACAGTAATCGGCTAAGTTTTGCGTCCATGACGGATACGGCGGCTCCAGTATCTACAAGGGTAGACGCGCGAACGCCGTCCACAAACACGTCTATCACGTTCGATGGGCTTCTCTGTGGGCTTTCGCAGTTCGACAGCGTCCCAGCCCTTGCCTCGTAAACTGCGACGACTAGTTTTCCTGGTCGCGTGTGGGCGGACGTGGCCGCATCGGCGACAGTGAGCGACGTTGTGGGGACGGTGAACGGCGTGTATATAGTGCGGGGTGGGACGTCGGTGACATAGGCGGCGGTTGGTCATAATAAGGGCGGCTCGATTCGCTGGGAAGGTTGGATGCGACCCGAGGCTGCTGCACGCGATTGCAATAGCGTGCGACGTGACCGGCGCAACCGCAGGCAAAGCAGATGGGGCGGTTGTCGGAAGTGCGCCATTGGTTCGCGGGTCCCATCCATGTCGCAGAACGCGATGGGCGAGGCGGCTGCTGATATGACTGCATGGTGGGCGGTAGTCGGGGAACGTGGACGACGTCGGCGTATGTATGCGGCACATTTGCGTCGAAGGCCTGGGGTCTGGCGACGGCTTCGGTGTAACTAAGCGGGCCAGACACAGGAATCGGTGGGGGGTGGCCTGGCTACAACTTGTGCGTAGCTTTGTGGCGCAGGTACTGGAGGCGGCTGGTGGTATTCAAGAATGACCTCCGCGATTTCCTGCTGAATCGCTCGGCGGAGGGGAGGCAGATGTGTAGTTGACGGCTGTTCAACATGTTGCGGTGGAGCGAAAGCCAGTAAAGAGACCTGGCGGGCAATTTCCTCACGCACGAACGACTTCATTCCGGCCAGCAAGGTGGTGTGGTCAGAAACGGCCGACAAGCCCGCGAGATCAGCTTCGCGTGACGACGGTCAATGGGTCATCAAGCGCTGCCGGCGCAGCTCCTCGTAACTTTGGCACAGTGTAATGACCTCTGCCACAGTGCGAGGGTTCTTGGCCATGAGCATGGTGAAGGCATCGTCGGCGATGCCTTTGAGAACATGCGTGACTCTGTCAGACTCCGACATGCTCGCGTCCACTTTCTTGCACAAGTAAAGGATGTCCTCGATGTAGCTAGTGAAGGACTCGCCGGACTGCTGTGCTCGTTCACGAAAACGCTGTTCGGCTTGCAGCTTAAGGTGTATTCACACGAGGGAGAAATCCTCGGGGGAGAAGCGATGATTGCGGATCACGTGACAAAGACGTCACGGATTAGCGAGTAGGCGCGACGTCCCCGCGCCTCTTCGGAGGAGACGGGGACCTTTTCCCCGACAGGTCAAACTATCCCCCCCGCGGTGGGGGGATGTGGCGGTCTTTCGTGCGGGTGTCTGGCCACATTGTTGCACTTTCTGTTAGAGGGAGCGGCGGCGCGCTGGTGGTTTCGTTGTTTGCAGTCGGTGAAACGGGCGGTACAATACACCAGAGTAGTCTGGTAACACTGGTCTCCCCCTCCATTCGCCTCGTCCGTGTGAGCGGGAGACATTTGGGGGGTTTTCTCCTCGCGAGTTCACGTCACTAGGCTCCGCCTTTATCCCCCGAGGATTTCTCCCTCGTGTGAATACCCCTTTACGTACGGCAGGACGGCCGAACACGTCGACGACGGCGGTCTTAAAAGCGGACCAAGTCGGAAATCGGATGCGTGGTTGCTGTACCACATGCCGGCCACACCCGCCAGGTAGAAAACCAGGTTGCTGAGTTTGCCTGCCTCGTCCCATTTACTGGGGACGCTCACGCGTTCGTAAATGGCGAGTCAGTCCTCGACGTCGGTGCCTTCCACGCCGGTGAAGACAGGAGGGTCGCGGATGCGGGGGACACCGGGACATGGCGTCGGCGCAGGAGGAAGCATTTGCTGAGCGGCGTCTTGGGGCATGGTAGATGGCACGGTACGGGTTTGGAGCTCGAAGGGCATCGAATGCGGACCGAAGTTGCTTGAAGGGCACAGCACTCTCCACCAAATTGTTAAGACGTTTATTGGCGGGAACTCGGCGACGATGCACAACAGCGACAGCCAAGGCGGGGACCGACTCTCAGCACGAGCTGCTCTTTCTCTTTGAAGAGGACCACCCACTGTATAGTTCCAAAGCTTCGCTGCACCATGTTTAGCCAGGACCGTGGTTTGGTCAAACGCAGGAGTGCATCCACGCTGAGCGCAGTGCTGGGCAAGCAAACCGTTGTTTCTTTTCTGGACCTTCAAATTGTGCTCTTGCTACCTGATATTCAAGCAGCGCCCCGTCCTCCCAACATACCTGAGACCACAGGAAAGTGGAACACTGTAGTTTACTTTGTCGGCACATTCAAAAAATTGATTCTTATGTTTCCCTTTACATTTGCGTGGTGCCTGCTTCACAGGGCATGTTTTTTCACATAACTGATGCAGTTTGTGCGGCACAGAAAAGGCAACGGAAACGCCCGAACGTCTGCCTATCCTTCTGAGCCGATGCGACACGCGGTGTAAGTATGGAACAACTGCCACCTGCTGCCTTGATACCGGCTGTTCATCGCGAAGTGTGTTAGCTACTCTGACTTTTCTTCTTAGTGCCTCTGCCACAGAAATAAGCAGATGTCTCGGGTAACCCGCTCGCTTAAACCGAGTTATTTGCGCCCTGAAGCTGCCATCAACAGCGTGAGGGCAGAATCTTGTGAGTGCATTTAAAATGCAGGTGTACACATAGCTCTTTTTACCAGCTTGCTGTGGACTGACCAGAACGGCAGAAAGCCACACAAAGAACATCTGTCCATAGTAGAAGAGGCGATTTTAAATGCGAAGCATTTCTTAGCGAACTTCGGCGACCTTGAGCGTATCTATCTTTCTATCTATCTAGCTATCTATCTATCTAGCCGCCTACGACTTTGTGCTCTCCTGGCCGCATCGTTAATGGGATTTATACCAAATTTGGTATGGCATAACATGGCTGTATGACGAACATAAATGGCTGGTCATATCATGAAAATCATGAATAAATTGTCATGAAAAGTATAATTTACATGCCACGCTCATGGCGCGCTCGCGGCCGTTTCGTTAGCTTGATATACACCAAACTTGAGATTGAGTGATATGACTGTATGACGAACATAAATGACAAGTGGTAAATGAAAATCATGACTTCATGAGCGACATGACTTGCATTCCACGCTCATAGCGCGCTCGCGGCCGTTTCGTTGGCTTGATATACAGCAAATCTGGTATTGAGTGACATGACTGTATGACGAACATAAATGACTAGTGGTAATATGGAAATCATGACATGTCATGAGCGACATGACTTGCATCCCACGCTCATGGCGCGCTCGCGGCCGTTTCGTTAGCTTTATATACACCAAATTTGGTATTGAGTGATATGACTGCATGAGGAACATAAATGACAAGTGGTAATATAGAAATCATGACTTGTCATGTGCGACATGACTTGCATGCCACGCTCATGGCGCGTCCACGGCCGTTTCGTTAGCTTGAGATGCACCAATTTTGGTATTGAGTGACATGACTGTATGACGAACGTAAATGACTAGTGGTATTATGGAAATCATGACATGTCATGAGCGACATGACTTGCATTACACGCTCATGGCGCGCTCGCGGCCGTTTCGTTGGCTTTATATACACGAAATTCGGTATTGAGTGACATGACTGTATGACGAACATAACTGACAAGTGGTAATATGGAAATCATGACATGTCATGAGTGACATGACTTGAATTCCACGCTCACAGCGCGCTCGCGGCCGTTTCGTTAGCTTGAAATACACCAAATTTGGTATTTAGTGACATGACCGTATGACGAACATAAATGACAAGTGGTAATATGGAAATCATGACATGTCATGAGCGACATGACTTGCATCCCACGCTCATGGCGCGCTCGCGGCCGTTTCGTTAGCTTTATATACACCAAATTTGGTATTGAGTGATATGACTGCATGACGAACATAAATGACAAGTGGTAATATAGAAATCATGACTTGTCATGTGCGACATGACTTGCATGCCACGCTCATGGCGCGTCCACGGCCGTTTCGTTAGCTTGAGATGCACCAATTTTGGTATTGAGTGACATGACTGTATGACGAACGTAAATGACTAGTGGTATTATGGAAATCATGACATGTCATGAGCGACATGACTTGCATTACACGCTCATGGCGCGCTCGCGGCCGTTTCGTTGGCTTTATATACACCAAATTCGGTATTGAGTGACATGACTGTATGACGAACATAACTGACAAGTGGTAATATGGAAATCATGACATGTCATGAGCGACATGACTTGCATTCCACGCTCATGGCGCGCTCGCGGCCGTTTGGTTAGCTTGATATACACCAAATTCGATATTGAGTGACATGACTGTATGACGAACATAAATGACAAGTGGTAATATGGAAATCATGACATGTCATGGGCGACATGACTTGCATTCCACGCTCATGGCGCGCTCGCGGCCGTTTCGTTAGCTTGATATACCCCAAATTTGGTATTGAGTGACATGACTATGTAACGAACATAAGTGGCAGGTGGTAACATGAAAATCTTGGCATGCATGTCATCTACAATGCCATTTATATGCCATGCTCATGGTGCGCTTGCGTCCAGTTCGCTAGCCTGACATGCACCAAAATTGGCATATCGCGGTGTGACTGTATGACGAACACAAATGACAGGTCCTAACATGTTAATAATCATATGCATATTATGTACAGCATGATTTGCTCCTTCCTGGCTGCTTCGCATTACATCGATTCCCACAGTGCGTGGGATCTGCCGGCTTTTTACATTCGGTGTCGTAACATTTCAAAATGAGTGCGAGGTCACCTTAGGGTTTTTTTTTTGGATTTGCTAAAATGTTACTTGAACGCGACAGTAGCTGAATGGAATGGCGGCTTGTTCATTCAAAAATCCGGAGTTTTTATCGGCTCTTGTATAGCCCCAATTTTAAGCGACTTGTTTCTTGCGCATCTTGACAGAAAGGTCTGTAGCCGGCTATCTGATTCACGGGTTAAAAAATGCTTTCGGTATGTAGACGACTACCTGATCCTAATAAACTGCGATGATGCTGCTTTTGACACTGCTGTTCAAGACACGTTGGTAATGTTCAAATAGTGCCGACCCATGAAGTTCCGGAAGGTGGTTCGATGTGGTTTTTAGACCTGAGATTGACCCTTTCGGGCAATCACTTGTGCTGGGAGTACGAACCACGGCCAAATATGCCTATTCTGCCGTTTGGGTCAGCCCACAGCAAGCTGGTAAAGAGCTATTGCGCACACCTGTCTTTTAAATGCACTCACAAGATCCTGCCATCACGCTGTTGATGGCAGCTTCAGGGCGCTAATAACTCGATTTGAGCGAGCGGGTTACCCGACACATCTTCTTATTAGGAACGAAGCTCCTTAGGCTGGCACCTCGACGTCGCCGTCATCGTTGAAGCTCCCTGGCACGTGCCAGCTGTGGCGTCTCCGCCTCACGCGGGAGGAAAATGACCTTTATGAGCGCTGGAACACGGATGGCGTCTGCACGATGCGCAAAGCGCGAGAATACGAACGCATGCGAAACGGAGGCAGATTAGCCTCCCTCTCCCTCGTTCTCCGACTCTGCCCTCTCCCCTCAAACCGGCGAACGCGCGAATTCATCGCTTCACCCTGTCGTCCGTCCAGTGGTAGGTCCGTTACCTGGACAATGAAACGCCACGCTCGCCGAATGCCGCGTGCGTCCCACTTCTAAGGAGCTTCGCTCATCGGTTGTATTCGGACACGGAACAACTGCTAGTTTTTTCTGTGGCAGAGGCACTAAGAAGAAAAGTCAGAGTAGCTAACAGAGTTCGCGATGAACAGTAGGTATCCAGGCAGCAGGTGGCAGTTATTCCTTACTTACACCACGTGTCGCATCGACTCAGAAAGATAGGCCGACATTCGGGCGTTTCTGTAGCCTTTTCTGCGCCGCACAAATTGCATCAGTTGTGTGCAAAAACATGCCCTGTGAAGCAGGCGCCACGCAAATATAAAGGGAAACATAAGAATCAATTTGGTGAATGTGCCGACAAAGTCGTGTACAGTGTTCCCCTTTCCTGTGGTCTCAAGTATGTTGGGCATGCCGGGCGCTGCCTGAATATCATGTTGCAAGAGCACAATTTGAAGGTCCAGAAAAGAAACTACGGTTTCCTTGCCCAGCACTGCGATCAGTGCGGATGCAATCCTGCGTCTCACCAAACCATGATCCCATGGCTAAACATGGAAATGATCGAACCAAGGTGATCATAGAGGCCTCGTTCATTGCCAAGGGCAACTGCGTCAGCAAACCTTCGATTGCGTCGACCCAGAAGGAACTGGCCTTTTTGGATGCGTAGTACCGGAGCACTCCTTTGGTTGGTTTTTTGGTCTGCGCGCTTGTTTATCGTGCATTTGTTAGTTTCCGATAAAAATCTTTTCTGATTGACCTGGTGAAGTTAGTATGCGATTGTCGTGTGCACTCACGTGATGTGTTTTGGAGGCTTATATTGCGTGTACGTTTTCATTGAACCTTAGTTGGAAGTCAGCGCTTGTCTATGTTGTTCCTTTTCTCGTCCTTTGTTCGTCTTGCGCTGTGTGTTATTAATGGATCACCAACTAGCCCAAACCCAAACCTTGCGTTGTTATAGCACCTCGATGTGCTGTAGTGACACTTTCATACTAGAGGAGCCCGGGCTGCACCTGTGTTGTTCTGGCTCTTATATGAAGTGTTGAAATTACGCGGACAAAGATTCACATACCATGCGGCCTGTGACTCTGTCTACATATGCGTGAACATGCGTGCGTTCGTGTGTGTGTGTGTGTGTGTGTGTGTGTGTGTGTGTGTGTGTGTGTGTGCGTGCGTGCGTGCGTTCGTGTGTGTGTGTGTGTGTGTGTGTGTGTGTGTGTGTGCGTGCGTGCGTGCGTGCGCGTGTGCGTGTGTGTGTGTGTGTGTGTGTGTGTGTGTGTGTGTGTGTGTGTGTGTGTGTGTGTGTGTGTGTGTGTGTGTGTGTGTGTGTGTGTGTGTGTGTGTGTGTGTGTGTGTGTGTGTGTGTGTGTGTGTGTGTGTGTGTGTGTGTGTGTGTGTGTGTGTCACTACCACCATCTAAAGTAGTTGCTTTAGCAAATGCGTGTCACTAAAGCTCCTGCGTGCTTTGCATACACCACTCACCCACACAAATAACGGAGACATTGCAGGATTTGCAATTTACCGCTGGCGTAGTTTCGTTCTCAGCCCGAAAGTAGCAATCTTCCCAGCCTAAGGTGTGCGGCTGATGCAATCTTTTGTGGAGAAATAAACACAAGGTTATGGTGCCATACGAACTGACGGTGCAAAAAAAAAATACAGGCGCTCTACACCCTTTAGTGACAACGTAAGGCCCTTTGATAACGTTTGACGAGCGTTCGTCAAGTAGTGTCATTGACCGAAGAATACGTTTCGCGTAACCTCTCACACAAATATATACAATTGCCTGCATGCGCAGAATTTTTAATATTCTCTATCCGGACATACAAGTAAGCTGCACAAAACCAACTTCGGGCAAAAAGGAACGTGTTTGACCAACGCCTCCTCTATTTTATTCAATGCCAGTGCAAACGCTCGCCCCTCAATGGGAGCCGCCGGTCCGCCTTAGTTCAGGGAGTGGTCGTGATGCGACGCCGCATGTAGGGTAGGGCTGCTTACATCACACGTGCGTCCGAGTGCTTTACCACGGAGATGAGATATACGCGTTTTCCCTCTCCAATATCATATGCGTCTGTCCGATTTGTTCCTTCGTGCTCCTTCCCTAGTAGCGCACTATGTTGCTGTTATATTTCTGCAATGTGGTCTTTTAACGTTAGCTGAACGCTGCTGTCCACCTGGAATCAAGTTGGAGCAATGTTGCCAATAGGCATTGTCAGAACGTTAAGGATACATTGAGCAACATATTTTCAGCAATCGGGCAATGTTGTCGAGATGATGTGTGTATGTTGTCAACGTGCGCACAGGAATTCGTTCACGTGTTTTCAAGCACTGCGGTGTTTTACGGTGGTAGTTAGCTACAGTAAGCTGCCACCAGCCTCGTCTAGCATCTTGCTAGGAGTAGCAAGCGCTTTGAGTCGCACTTTATATCAGCGTTATTTTTTTCATTCACCTTAATACGAACACAAGCATTGTTCCAGAACGACACGTAATGGAATGATCTGAGCTTTTGCATCTCTTGATTGGCTGACGGGCAACTGCAAAAAAGGTAACATTAGATATTACCCAGTAGGTACGACTATAGCATTTTCTCGTTGCACAGAGCGGGTGGTCATGCATGCAAACGGATACAACAGAGAGAAAAAAAGTTCAGCTTTATTACAGAAAACACTTTCAACACGACTGAAAACATACAAATGGGGCACAGGTTAAATTTCTCTGAACGAGTGTAATGAAAACCAATGAAACCGAGGAAGGTGTAGGTAATGTTAACTGTACTGTTTCAAATGTACTGTAGCAGTGTTGTACGGAACGGCGTTCCAAGGAACGACCTTCCAGGAACTAGTTCCTTTTGGCAGGAATGGAGGAACGCCACCGTTCCATTCAGGATCGGTGGAACTGTAACGGTAACTCGTTACATTTAAGCAGGGACGGTACAGGGAACGGCATAAGCGTGCGCGCGAGGGGGGGGCAGAGGGGGCGGCCGCCCCCCCTAGTCACCTAAGAAGGGGGGGCGCAAAGTCTGCCCCATACATTGACTTAATAGGGAAGGGGGGCGCTGCGAAGAGCCTTCGCCTCCCCCCCCCCCCCCCTGAAGGGGAACCCTGCGCACGCCTATGGGGAACGGCGTTCCTTCTGTAGACGTTCCACGGCATTCGACAGGCGCACGGACGCAGCACATCATGCAGAACAGGGCGGATGGGCGACCGTGTGAGGCGCGAAAATGTAGCGCTCGCCCATCACGTGACTACGATGCTTCCTGGTTTTTACTTCAAGGCGCCCTCGGGGGGGCTCAGGAAAGCAAAAGACGCCGATACTGACGACGTGCTAGAGGAACAGTTGATTTTTTTTTTTTTTTTTTACAGCAGAGAGATGTTAGGCTCGACGTTTCCATGTGTCGTTGAAACAGAATTATCATCATCATGAACAGGCACGCACTCTCTTTGTCATCGCCGTCCTTTTCTGCTTCTAGTTCTCTCCCTGTCACGGAATGCCACTTTTTCGACCCGTGGTCATGCCGATTAACACGCGCCGCCCTCCCCCCGCTGACCAGCGCGCCGGCTTGGGCAAGAAAATACTTGTTTCTAGAGCCACGAAGAGCAGCGGAAGGGGGTGTTATTCTTCGAATGTTACTGCCAAAAGGTGTACGTTGTTCTGTACCGCGGCGACGACAGCTTTTGTTTGAAAGCCGCAGTGTGCCCCGAACTTTTAGACTGCAAAACGCTCGGCTGAGAACCGAGGCAAGATACCGTTCCCACGGAAGAAGCTGCGCGTGTACGAGCCGCCTACGCGGTCACCTTAAACGGGTTTTCTCTCTTAATTATTGATGAACCCTCCCCTAATTAAAAAGGGGCGTCGTCAATATTTTGAGGGCGGACTTTCTGACAATGCAATGCGCATCATTAGACCCATGTCAGTGGTTCCTTTTTCCCCAGGAAGAGAACGAGGGGACACGAAGGGGATATCGCCCTACTAACCAGTCTAGTTGCTTGTCAAACAAGGTTCGTGCTGGAGACCTCTGCGCCACTACACCCCTAACCCTTTTCTCTTTTATCCACTGTCATCCCATCCCCCCTATCCCGCAGGCGCTGCGCCGTGCTCTCGACCGGGCTGCAGAAATTAGGCGCCTTTTCTTCTTCGAACCACAACCACCACCACCAAAGAAGGTGTAGAAATAGATCAGCGAGTATCACTACTGGAAGTTTTTAGTGTGCGCTTTGTATCGGCTGGCGACCTAAACTTAGCCGTTGAGGCCTAGTTGAGACACGTCTGCAACGTAGGCATCGGGACTTCAGTCTCAGTTAGCTCAACCTGCCTGAGATCACCTTCAAACACTAGCTCCCGGAATAATCGGCGTTGCAACTCGGGCCCATCGACATCGCAGTCGTGCCAGAACTCTTCGGGGCTTCTCGCATCCGATCGTCGTGGACGCAACGCTGCCGGTCATCTCACGTATGCCTTCACCTGTTTATACCATCGAACTTTCACGTCTTTTCAGTTTAGCTTCATTCCATTTTTTTATCAGTGTTAGTTCAGTTCGTTTATTTTGTAATACTTGTATTTTGTAAGCTTATTGTTTGACTCTATTTGTATATTGTTAGTTTAGTTGAAGTGTTGTATTTAGAGTGCTTGTGCCGCAATAGCTAGATTAAAGCTGTTGTTTTGTTGTCCAAACACGTCTCCGATCCTCTCACTGCGACTACTAGCGTACGGAACGGACCAGTGGCATAGCCAGGGGGTGGCACACCGGGCCCGTGCCCCCCCCCCCCCCCCCCATGAAATTTTTTTTCGCCATGGCATACAGAGCGAAAAATGACCATTTCAAAGAGGTGCACCCCCCCAAAATCAAGAAGGTGCCCCCCCCCCCCCCCCCCCCGCGAAAAAAATTTCTGGCTGCGCCCATGGAACGGACCAACCTGCTGTCATTCCCGTCGCTGACTTTGCACCGGCGACGCTTGACTGGTACCTTGTAACATTCCCAGAACACGGGCGCTGATTTGTCCGGCGCGGGATGCAATAACTATGATGGGGCGAGAGAACGAGTACAGAGAGACCGGAAGGAAGGAATATAGAGAAAGAGATAAATTCCTGGCTACAAAATGTTTTCGGCGAGTTGAGATTCGACACCGCCTATCCACGATCGGAAGGCGAGCGTCGTAACCACTCGGCTATCTAGTTTTTTTTTCTTTCATATTCAACATAAGCATGGCCCTTCAAAGCAATTCAGTACAGACAGAGAACTAATATGCTCATTTTGCTCGTATCGCGAGCCAATGACGAACACATAGTAGTGAAGAATTCGCATTCATCTCTAGAGCAAATACATTAAAGAACTACCATTTCTGATTACACAATAGAACGGTGGTAAGGATAAACACCTCCCCAATGCAATGTACCATTCTGGCCGACCTCCTATTTGCTCGTATGCATCTCTTAGCTGAGTGACCATATAATGACGAAGTAGGATGTTGGGGAAATTATTCGCTATGCGTTTTTCTGGAACGTGCGCGCACGCTACAAGTGAATAGCATATCCTTGTATAGTACAGTATAGCGAGATGGGAAGGAGAAGTGATGGTGACGAGGAAGGAAAGAAGGAGGGGGAAAATGAGTATAGAGAGACAGATAAAAAGAAAGCAAGATAGAAGGCGAGCGAACGGACAGAGGGAGAGATAGCGAATAAAATATAAAAAAAGAGAAAGAGAAAAATGTAGAGAACGAAATACAAGAAAGAAAGCAAGAGATAGAGAGAGGACGAAATATACAGAAATATGTTCGCTGGCCGTGAACCGGGGACTTTACTAAGGCGCAAATATGTATCCTGAACATTATTTTCTGCTCACACTGAAATATTGAATCAGCACTCATTAAACGCCTAGGTACATTCCCTTTGGATGCGATTTCCTGCGCAGGAAATTCAATTTTATTGGCGCATTGGTGGAGATTTCTATTTGAATCTGTGAAGTGCAGTATCTTGACTGCGCCTTTGAAGACCAACTTTGAAAAGTGCCACATGTGTTGGACTTGAAATAGACGAGCACGAAAGTTGCAGGTACATGTATGTGGTAAGGCCGGTGGTCTCGAAAAAAAATTGTCTGGGAGTGTTTATTTAGATTCCGTTACCTTTGTGTCACCGGCTGTCGGCAATGTTAAATTCGTTTGATATATGTAGCGCGATGGGAGCATTAAATTGCTCGCTTTATTTCGCCTCAGGATTATCCGTCACTATATATTTATTAAAAACTCAAAGTGTAACGTTAATGTAACGACACGTTCCAATTTTGGAAATGTAACTGTAACGAGTTCCTTTTGCATTTGAGGAACTTGTAACGGGAACTCGTTCCGAAATGGGCAAGGAACGAGGAACGAGCTTTCGTTCCTGTTTTAGAGGAACGTGTACAACACTGTACTGTAGTAATAATGCATGATGTAGATGTGAAGAAGGTAAAGTGGATGAAAAGACAACTTGCCACCGACAGGGACCGAACCTGCAACCTTTTGCACGCTGCCGGCGGCAAGTTGTCTTTTCGTCCACTTTACTTCCTTCACATCTATATCGCGATTGCTACAGTACACGTAGAATAGTACAATTAACGTCCCCTATACCTTTCTTGGCTTCATTATCTGCCGGTTATCGTTAAGGTTGTCTCAAACAACGAAAGATACCAAGACATATGTCGAAAATTATGCTGACGTGGATACAGTTTCGTCCGGTCATGAAACGAAAACGCGAAAGTTCCTAGCATTAGCAAGTAATAAACTATTGCTTTCCGATTTCGCCATGCATTTGCAAACTATGCATTGCCTCTGAGACGCCTTTCAGGAACTTCCTTAGCGCTTCACTTTACCGTAACCCAAGCGAAATATCAAACTGCGCGTGGTATAAAAAAATAATAAGGTACGGCAGGCATACAAACGTACCTATCGGATTATTTCCTACTTGCGAACCAACGCTAACCTTCACTTAAAGGAGCAGTGACATCAACTTTACGCATGTCGCGTTTTTTGCGTCAACGTGTAGTTATCGATAGTAATGATTCGATACTGATAATGCAACAGAGCGACAAATTAATATTTGTAATAATGATTAGTATGACAAGTATCGAACGCAATTCAAAACGGGAGCAAATCCCGCCAATTTTCAGCGCTGCCAAGCGGTCACCTCCCGCGGTCACGTCCCATCTGATCATGTGGCCACACGAAATGGTGACGCGAGTATCAGCTAACATTTCGTCTGCTCGGCGCGCACGTGTAGGCACTTCTTCGCCACCCCCCATCGTCGTCGCCGCCATCAAGAGCGTCCACAAGCGACGATGAAAACAATAAGGAATATGGAATCGCTGCGATTCGCGACGTGGCGAATCATTTACGGTTCGATCCTCTTCAGAGTAGTGATTCTGATATCGACGCCCGACCCAGCAGCGACAAGGAGGCCGCTGGAGACGCGCACTTGGGCCATTCTGGCTGGAGAGACATATCACAACTACCCATATGAACGCTGCGTGCGCGTTACTTGTTTCAAATGATATTTCTCTGAACCATACGTTCTGTATTTGTACACTTTGATAGGTTATTGTCGTGTTTGCGTCTACCTAAGCATAACCAATGTGTCGTAATAACTGGCCTGTTAGTGAATGTCGCCATGTGTGTCACTTGTAGTGTATACTGCTCACAGACTGAAACGCGACAAGAAAAAAGTGAAACGCGGAGGCCTGGCTTTTTGATCCCGTGAGCGCGTTTGGGGTGGGGGGGGGGGGGGGTAGCTTTTCGCAATGGTGCACCAAACTTTTCCCTTTTTCTCTTATTTCAAGAGCATGATTGCAGCGCGCAATGGATTCCACGGCATGCTGGCACGTAATGCGATGAAGATCCTAGCTTCGAATAATCACATTCGCGCTTATGACTCGACGACAGTCCACCCGAAGCGGCACAACGAAGACGCAAGATTCACACGAACGCGCTGCACGAACCAAACAAAACATAACAAGCGACGCCGTTGCCAGGCAGCCTCGCGTCGTCGCCAGGCGGTACTACAAGTAGGCATCACGATGACAACACTAAACTTGTCAACGTCAGTGTTGCTCGCGCATTGTCACTCAGCGCCTGAGGTACCTGAGGCGTGGCCTAGGAGGTGCGCTGAACACGTCAAAATAGTGTCGATGTTGCATGGCACGAACGCGCCGTTGAGCCTTTGTACGCTCTTGGCGCTCGATATAGAATAACAACGTAACGGACGCAATTCATACTTCGCTAAAAAAACTCATGCATAGCAAGCAATCGAGTGAACGCCACATCTCGAGTTTGAAATTTGGTGTCACTGCTCCTTTAACGAGCCACTATCTCAACACTTGAGCCCACATTACGCTTTATGATTCTCAGGCGCACAATTTATGAAGAAAATTGAGAAAACAAAGCCCACCTCTGTAAATATGTCCCACGACTCCCCTTCGTATTATGCCATCATTCAAAGTATTGAGTGCACTCTTCAGTCTTGATCATTCTATTTTCAACACCTATCAAAACAACGCGAGCACTCAGCACACCACAACACAAGCACTCGAACTGCGGGCGCTTTTCACGCTCATTTCTTCGCTTGCATGGCTTCAGTTGCCGATTCGCGTTCACTAGAAGTACCGCACATGAAAGTACTCTCTATCCACTGGTGCTCCAGATGATGCCGCAGCAAAGACAGGCGAAAACACAACCGCAAGGAAGCCCCGCCGGACTTCCATTGCTTCCAGCGCCGAGGAGATAACGCAACTATTGTGCCGTTAGAGCACAAACGCAGCCGTAAGCTCCGCGAGCCAACGCAGTCTGTGAATAAAAGCTGAAAAACGCTTGCGCCGGTTTTCTCATTGCGCCACGTGTGACCAAACCTGCTGAGCCTTTGGAAGATATTGCGCTTCATCACATTCTTCGTAAGTCTCGACTGTACGCAGCGCGCCGGCATGCTTCGCGCAGTGATACACCTACTGAGGAAGCATCGGCCGGCGTTCCGGCGGCTCGCTCCCCAGCTGGAAAATTCTCCGGTAGTTATGCGATCAGTGGCGCGCGCCATCAGATCTGGGGATCTAAACGCTGTGAATATGCAGAATCGACGATATGACTCTGTCTCCGCATATTTGTGCTGCAACAACTCTTTTGAATTAGGACCTGCTTACTAAAGTTTGCGATAACTTGGTAAATTCTATTGATGAAAAGGTGATGAAACCTGACACTATACCGGTAACTATGTGCTGTGTACATGAAACCTCATCACATTCGTGCAGCGTTGGTTTAATATTTGGTGGTCACATTCCAGCAACATCGCTACTTTAACGTTCCGACAACATTGCCTCAAGGTGTCCAATGTTGCTCAACATAGGGCAACATTATTAGCGTTGTTACAGCCTTACAGCGACAATATGTGCTACTAGGGTTCTTTGTAGCTCGTAGCAATGCCGCCGCCGCCTCACAGCGCTCGTGTGGCACCACAGCCACCGTGTGGCACCCTCTTGGCCCAATCCAGGATCTAGTCCTGCACAATCGAGCGCCGAGCTGCACATGACAGCCTCCCACTGCTCCTTACTATCAATGTTTACAGAGTTAGGTGGTGGCCATAGGTCGGCGAACTCACTCATGAGTCGACTCACTCGGACTCACTCAGACTCAGATCGAGCCGTCAGTCTGAGTCTGAGTGAGTCCGGGTGAGTAATGTTTTGGTGAGTTTGAGTCCGAGTGAGTCCGGTTGAAGAAAATTTTTGTGAGTGTGAGTCCGAGTGAGTGCGGCTCAGGAAAATTTCGGTGAGTCTAAGTCCGAGTGAGTCCAAAGCGCAAGATATATTTCTGAAGTGAGTCTGAGTGAGTTCCTCTTTTTTTTTCCGACCTAGGTCATATCTACTCATCTTCAACATCACTATCAGCCTTGTCTGGATTCACGTTTCTACGTCTGCTCACACGTATTCCAAAGCAGTGTCTTTCATACACCATTTCAATATTTATTGATCAGAGGCGCGAATTACGTATGGGAGTGCCTTGACCTAAGCCCCCCCCCCCCCCCTCCTTGCCAACTCTTCCAGTGAAATTCTCGATAAATATATCTTATGTTGTCATCTCTTTCAAGAAAAATCAAGAAGAGCACCGATTACGTGAAATATTGGTGTTATAGAGCATTGGCACCACGGTCGAAAAAGATAATTCTACGCTAACGGACTCATGAGTCGACTCTCTCGGACTCACTCAGACTCAGAGCGAGCCGTGAGTCTGAAAGTCTAAGTCTGAGTGAGTCCGGGTGAGTAATGTTTTGGTGAGTTTGAGTCCGAGTGAATCCGGTAGAAGAAAATTTTCGTGATTGTGAGTCCGAGCGAGTCCGGCTCAGAAAAATTTTGGTGAGTCTGAGGGAGCCCTAAGCGCAAAATATATTTCATGAGCGAGTCTGAGTGAGCTCCACAGGTTTTACCGACCTATGGAGCACACTGCCACATATGATCGAGACTGGCTTTTTGTTGCCAGAAAATGCATAGGGGGAAAGGATATACCGCCATGTTTATGAAAGGGCGGAAAGATGGGGTAAGGAATGTACAAGTCTGTAACTGGCGCCATAGTATTTCGTGGTGGCGAGTAGCTCTCCGGTGTAAGGGGGGGGTATGTGGTGCTCTGAAGGCGGTAGCAATTTCTTATCACAGAAGTTATCACTCTCACTGACGGGTGCCCTGTGGTCTACGGCGTCGTCAGTGGCCGGCACCAGGCCCGTCATTCCTCGAGCACAGACATGAGCCACCTCACTGCCACAAAGCCCCGCATGCGCGGGAGCCAATGAGAGCAATGTCTAGCGCGGGAGGATGGTTATTAAAAATTGAAAACGCACATTGTGAGATGCGACCAGGAATAATGTTATGTATGGCAAGATTTGGGTCACTAACATTCATAGTGATATTGGGGATGGATAAACCTAATGCGATGGCAGCCGCATCTGTCTTCCCGGAGGAGTCGACAGTGAAGAATGCCGTTGTCATTGCTTTGCCGTTAGTGTGCACAGCAGAAATGGTATAGGACGAGAAAAACGGGCATTCTGCCGCATCGATATTTCTCCGGGAATAATGTGTGCCGTTGCCGCCAAGTACTCATGTCTCTTGCTGAACTGCAAAAAGACGAGTAATAGAACAGAACAGGACGTCACTGCCGTGTGAGGCGATGTGCGTTGCGCATGGTTACAGCGGCTGTATTTGTCGCTGCTTCTCTGAGAACGTAGTTTTGAGCAGTGGCGTAAATCATGGGGGGGCACAGGGGTGTCCTGCCCCCCCTGTGGCAGTTCTGGGGGGGGGGGACACCCCTTGCAAGTATCCCCCCTTTGAGATGTAGCTTTCGAGCATCACATTTGAATTGCTTGATAGTTAAATACAGCACAATCCATTGCAGCACTAGGCTATTCCTAAAAGGTATAGACCAGAGCACGCCTATCTCGCACCCAGGCGCGTAGGCTCTCGGCGGCATACACTCGCACCCAGACGCCGTCTTTGTTTTGAACTGCCAACGCGTGTATCTGTTACATGGCAAGTGCCATGTCTGGGACCTTAAAATACTAGAAAGCGCCTATTTACGCCGCTCCCGCTTACAAGAAGTCGTCTGGGCACCACTGCGCCGTCTTTGGATGCGAAAACAATCAGCGCATGAGGAAGATATCACTCAGCACTGTCTGTGAAGATGACAACACAACATGGGAATCGTGCCGGTGCAGTGTTTTCAGATTGCACAGATTTCCATCCGCAACGAAAAATGCCGAGCTCCGCCGCCATTGGATAATTGCAATCAACAGGAAAAACTACGAGCCCAGTAAAAGTGTACGAGTAAGCACACCACACTTACTGCGTGCATTCAAGCGTGACGGCAGTTCGCTTTACAGCAGTAATTTGCGTGCAGTATGCCTGTAGCATGAGGCACCAAATCATTGCCGTACTCTTTCGCAGGCCGCATGCCGCCAATAAAAGCAGATATTACGACTCACGCGCGCACGTAAACTGCGCACGTTTAGTACGGCGTACTATCGCGATGCAAAGAAACGTGAAGAGCGGGAAGCGTGGCTCTCGACTCAGTCGAACTGCGACATGCCTTAACTGTCGCCAATCTGTGATTTCAGCCGGCGTCACCGTAGTACTATAAAATCTTGCTCTGACTGACGCTTTCGCACCGCTTGTGTGTTCCGAGTGCCAGGAATGACTGGCAAATTATAAATACATGCGGTGCATGAGCGCAAGCGGGAGCGGTATTCTAGCGCTACGGTGACGCCGGCTGAAAGCACAAGTTTTGCCTAGCGATACTAAGCATGTCGCAGTTCGACTGAGTCGAAAGCCACGCTTTCCGCTGTTCACGTTTCTTTGCATCGCGATAGTACGTACCTGATTAAGTTGCTTCCGCAGTCTGCAATGCACGTGCTGTAGACATTCCGGGCTGTCGAGGAAGGTCTTCTCGACGTTTCACAATAAAACAGCAGACATTTCCAGGAGAAGAAACGTGCGGAAAGTGCTTACAGCCGGACTCGGGTTGCGAAGTTTCGCGTTTGAATTGCGGAGCGTCTGCTAGCCTGGCAGTTCACGGCGTTGCTTCGCCGCGCTTGCGACAGATGGCGTGACGTGCTGCCTAAAATATGGCGGCACACACTGAACGCGCTGTGTTCTGGTGTATACACGATGGTGAATGGAGTTGAAAAACAAAAGATGTACCTTAATGTGCTAGCATTTGCACTTGATTGCTTAACCCTAATGACATATTTAGTATAAATATGCCAGAGCATATTTACGAATTCAACTCATTCAAAACTGTACTCCAACAACGTACGTTTCTACTATTGACTGTTCATTGCTGTTAGATTATGCTCCCTGTACCGTCGCCGAGGCTCATGCTCGCTTTATTTATTTTATTTCAAGGCATGACTTTAATTTTTGCATATTTAAAAATAAAACCTATATTTATAAAAACAAAATGGAATGGCCGCCATGACAGTACGTGTGTCCCCCCCCTCGGGATTTTTCTGGATTTCCGCCACTGGTTTTGAGGGACACCCTAGTCTATAATGTCAAGGGTCCTTCCTTGGGGGTTGAGCATTTTTGAACAGCAGAGCTGTTTAAGGGCGGCCGTTAGTCCGTGAGTTGCGAACAGAAATGATCATCATCATGGACCGGCACGCGATCTCTTCGCTCTCTGTGTCGTCTTCTTCATGTGCTTCGCTCCCACAACACGTGCGCCGATTTATTCATCGCGGGATGCAATAATCCTGATGGGCGAGACAATGAGTACAGAAAGAGAGAGAGGAAGAAAGAGACAAAGATAAACACTACGGGGGGGGGGGGGGGGGGGGTGTTCTCCGCGAGGTCAGATTCGAACTTGCATACCCCCGATCCTAAAGTGAGTGTCTTAACCACTCGGCTGCACAGGCAGAACAGCAAAGATTAGTATAGCCTTGAATAGCATAGTATAGCACGGGGGGTGGGGGGAAAATGAAGGTGAGATGGAGAGATAGGAGGAGGGAGAATCTAAATCATATCATGGAAAGAAAGAGAGAAAGAAAGAGAACAAAAGCAGAAAGGGAAAGAATGGTACAAATAGAGAGAACCAATGACAGAAAGAAATGGAGTGCGAGAGAAAGAGATAGACAGCAAGAAAAAGCGAGGAGTGCAGACATAGAAGATGAAAGAAAGATAGAAAGACCAGGAAATAAAATGAAATAGGGAGAGAACGAGATAGAAATAAGAGAACAAAAACACATACACAAAACTCAGAGAGAAGAGAGAACTTAAGAAATGTAGGAAGACAGAGAAAATTTGCAGAACTTTTGAAAACAGCAACAGCCAGACTACTCAGGTGCGCATCAGCTCCGTTGTCTCTTTAGCATTGCTCCCCCGGTGCAGGCTAGGCTCATTTTTGTACTTAAGCATGTAGGAAGTATCCCAGTAAGAAGGTTTACTCACGTGTCCTCGACCCACAGTCTCCCATCCTTGATTCCAAAGAACTTTATGAGCCGGCAAATGCGGTACATCGGTGTAGAAGTCAGACTGAGTACGTACATGAAAAGCGTATTACAATAACGCTCCGCACGATAAAACGAGTTGAAATACGTCCCGCTCCGAACAATGCAGTAAGTCTGCGGGGGGCCATTCTGTGAAGTACACTGCAAGCAAACAATTTACACCTTTTGAGCAAACTTCAAGTACTCCAACATTTTGTTTTAGTTGGCTTGTGAAGGATACCTGATGTAACTTATCAACGTGTCTTAAAAGCATATTAGTGGTGAACAAGCCCTTCGAGTAGTCAAGCCTGTTACCACATTGACATTGAATGTTTCAGAAGGCTGTTCCATGCTCCATCAGAGAAGTTTCACAAGCGGTTGTTTTTCTCTCATCCACATTCGATTGTTGTCGTTAGAAGCTTGCTTGATGCTGATCAATAACTGTGGTATAGTTATTGCTACTTATACAGTGTCCGTGCTTTATGATTTCCAGTAAGCAATAGGCAGCGTATGTCCGTAGGCGGTTGATCTGCAACTGCAGCACAACTGCAACGAGCTTTCTGAAGAACTTCACCTCGCCATATCGTACATTGCAACGGTAGTTAGCGCAGCTAAAACTTCGCGAAAACTCCGCTCGCGTGTCTGCCCGGCGTCCTATGACAGTTATATAATTGCATAAGGTTTCTTGTTTTGTTTGTAATGCGATTTCCATGCATTTTTTCAAGGACTAAAAGGAGTATTGACAAAAAACATTTATTCGTGTTTTTTTCTGCCGCAATAACTAGCTAACGACCCACTAATACCTGGAAGCTTGTGGGCTTGAGCGCGCGATGGTTCACGTGAACAGCGGAGCTCATCATGAACCGGCGCGTGCTCTCTTTGTCATCTTCCTCATCGCCATCGTCTTCTGCTTCGCTTTCAGAACACGTGCGACAATTTCTTCGGCCTGGGATACAATAACCTGATGGGCGATAGAGCAAGTACAGAGCAGAAAGAAAAGGAGAGCTAGATAGAGGGGGGGGAAAAGCAAGACAAAACGAAAAAAAAAGAAAGAAAGAAATACTCCAAGCCAGAGAATTTCTTAGTAAAGCGGGATTCGAACCCATGCTCCCACGATCCGATGGTGAGCAGGGTAATTACTCGGCTATCCAGGCACGCTGGCAGAGCATACCATAGTCTTGCACATAGGTCGGCACTTTAAGGGAGTACTCACTCAAACTCACTCACCACAATTTTTTCAGCCTTCGCACTCACTCACGTTCACACTCACGTCCACTCACACTCATGAGTACTCACTCACGTTCACACTCACCTCCACTCACACACATGAGTACTCACTCACGTTCACACTCACGTCCACTCACACTCATGAGTACTCACTCATACTCAACTCACCACGTTCAAATGAGTGTGAGTGAGTGTGAGTTGAGTGCACTCATGAGTGAGTGTGCCGAGCTATGGTCTTGCATAGTATAGTATGTTGTAGCAAGGAGGTGGGAAGAGGAAGTGAGGGTGCGTAGAGATGTGATGGTGAAGTGAAGGGAAGACAGTAAAGGATGACATATAAAGAGTCAGAAAGAGAGAGAAGGTGAGTCAGGAAAAGAAGGAGAAGGAATACAATAAACAGAACGAAAAAGATTGAAATAAAGAGGAAGCAAGCGAAAAAGCGAGATAAGGAAAAGGAAGAAAAAGATAGAAAGCGCGACAAAGATAAACAGAGAAAGTGAGGTTGACAAAGAAGATAGCGAGAAAGGAAAGTAGGGTGAGGAGGAGAGACGAGAGGGTGAGGAGTACAGATGTGAGGGGTAGTAGAGGAATAGGAGGACGGGATAGAGTAAAGCAAAGCACAGATAGAATGAGTAAGGGAGAAATAGAAACAGATGTCGACATAGAAAGGCAGAGTCAAGTGGAGCGAATAATACAGAGATAAAAAATACAGAGAGAAAGAAATAGAAGTAAAGACAGAGATAAAAAATGCCAGAAAAACGGAAACAGAGCGAAAGTTAGCGAGGATGAAGGAAAGATTAAACTAAAGAGAAACACAGCCACGCAGCTGCAAGCTTCCTTCGGGCTTGGCATCACTAAAGCGAACCTGCCTTAATTTTGGCGGGACACGGTTTTATAAGTCCCGGTCGCAGTTTCGGTTTCCAAATGCACCGAGTGAGACGGGAACCAGCATGAATTTTGTGTAAACATGGCTGGCTATGTGAGCCCACAAAACCGTGTTCAAATGAGCACCGCGCGGACAACTCTCTTCAACGAAGGCTTCCCCCGAGTGCCCGCATAATCCCCTCTGGGATGTTCAAAATATACGTGACCCCCCAAAAAAGTACACTGCCGGTGCAAGGACGTCAGCGCTCTATACTCCCGTGGTGCAAGTCGGCCCCTCTTTCAGTTGAAAGGACTGCGTCCACTTTATATACACACGCACACAGACATAGATAGATAGATAGATAGATAGATAGATAGATAGATAGATAGATAGATAGATAGATAGATAGATAGATAGATAGATAGACAGATAGATAGATAGATAGATAGATAGATAGATAGATAGATAGATAGATAGATAGATAGATAGATAGACAGATAGATAGATAGATAGATAGATAGATAGATAGATAGATAGATAGATAGATAGATAGATAGATAGATAGATAGATAGATAGATAGATAGATAGATGAAACCTTCAGGAATCATGATGCACTGTGCCGCGTGCGCATAAATCATATTCGCCACCACATACTACTACGGCACTAGCTATTACATTCCAAGCAAGAAAATGAAGTAATCACTCTGTTTAGCCCATCGTTTAGCACATAATGCTAATTACCGGTCAAATAAATATTTCGTTATTAAATGTGAAGCATTTCTTTGCGTACTGCAGACACTTTGACCGTTTCTTTCTACGTATCTATCTCGCCGCCTGCGTCCGGGTGCTGTCGTGATCACCTCCTTAACTTGGGGTAGACCAAAATTAGTACGGGAGGGTAAGAGTGTTTCAAGATTATGACTGCCTGGTCATGACATGAATAGCGTGAAAATGCCGTCGAGTACGACGTCAAACCCTTTCCTCCAGACACTTGTGGCACATACCCGTATGCCACGGGCCGTGGTATGCAGGTATGCGCCACAGGTGTTTGACAGTTTATATTTACCGAGGAATGTCGAGAACAGATATAATTTAAATGCGAGGGCGTTAAGAAAAACCGACATCGGCAGCGTTGACCCGACGAATGCGAAGAATATATGTTATGCTCCCAGCAGGAGTCTAACCCAAGCATTCTGCGTAGCAATAAAGTATTCCACCACAGAGCCACGCCAGGTATCGGAACGCCTTTGGAAAAAGACCCTGTGCAGGCGTAATGTTCAGAAAACGTCAATTGTGGTTGGAGTGCTGCCCATCTAATACAGTCGTCACGTCGGGTTAGCGTCAATTCTACTTAATTACCATCCACTAAAGTTTTCTACGTAGCACTATCTAGGGCTACCATCCTCGCAAGCACAAGTGCTACATTTCAGCTTACGGCTTCTGGTGTTGGTAATACCCATGCTGCTCTTGGCATCGTTACGCAACTGTAAACAACTGGTTATATAAAACATATGTGACTGTTGAACATACATGTCTGTGCGTATAACATTTATACATATGTTTAGCGTCATTTCGTAACGTTTCGCTTAAAAAAAACTTGCACCACAGCCACCTTCTCACCGCATGACATCGATTCCCATGGTACGTGGGATCTTTCTAATTTTTCTACAGTCTCTCATTTACCGTTTGTTCTTAAAGATATCAAGTCATAGGCTCGAAAAGCATAGGAGATAAGTTTTGACTGTATTCACTTAAAGCACAGAAACATAATGTATTTGACGTTGGTATATTTTGATACCCGCTTCGTATTAGTTTAACCTGTCCGACCTAAAGTGCTTTAATTGACTTGCTTGAGTGCTTTTGATTGACATAGGCAACGTACACCACTCAATCAGAAATACTGAGAAGATAAACTCATACTCCGACCTGTTTTTTTTTCTTTAATAATAGTGAGTAATGTCCGTCAGCAATTTGTTCGTTTGCATTAACCGCCTGAAGCCACATGAATAAATGTTCAGTAAAAACACGATTGAGTTAAATAGGATACAGAAGCAACGATGTACTCACCACATTGCACCTTTGTTTGCCTCGCTATTTCAAAGTCCCCAAGCTCAGGGTAGTAAATCGGATACGAAAGCGCACCCTTTGCGAGTTGACGCTGTCGAAGAACTAGAAAAAGACCAAAGGTCAAATTTCTCAGAAGCCGTCTTTTATGCAGTGTTCGCTTCCCGTGTTTTGCTCAAGGGGCCGCGTAAGGCGGCAGTTAAGCAGTTCGCCTTAATAAATGAAAACGTCACAGTTCCGCCGCAAGGACGAAGCAATGAATGCGATAACAATAAATTGGAATGTCACGCAAAGAACGGTAAGCAGATCGAAACGTGCACCGCGCTACTCAAGCACAAAGGACGCCGGAAAAGAAGACGCACAGGACAAGCCCGAACTAAGAACGTTCAAAGCTCGACACTTAACGTGCGGCTCAAACACAAAGGACGCACGAAACGTACGCACAGATATACACAGGACGAGCGCGAACTAACAAGCGTCACAAGGTGTGTGACCGGGGTAGTTGGCATTCCTTAGCGAAGTGAACAGCGCGTAAAACACACAAGGACAACGAACCAACGAGGACTGGACAGCGCCAGTCCTCGTCGGTTCCTTGTCCTTGTGTGTTTCACAGGCTGTTCACGTGGCTATCGCCGCGCAAGGATCACATTTGTTCTTCAATGTGTTTGAACAGCGCGCTTCTTTTGCAAATCGGGCCTCTGAAGTGAGCGAAGTGGTCCTTCTTGCGCTGTGTAACTTCAACGTAATCTTTCTGCTGAAAGCACAAGACGTGCAAGCCGCACGGGTGACCTCGTCCCGAACGGCAAAGTACACATAGGCGAGCGCACCCATCGCAACGAGCGGGGCGCCGATCTCTCAAGCGAGCCCTTCGCGCCAACTCGCTGGTTATGCAAAACACGTTGAAATGCTACCGAAATCGGCGTACCGCCAATGGTAAATGGTGTATATACATAGCTCACCGTTAGTACGTTGCAGGACGTGTGCTTTCGTGGTCGAGTCGTCCAATGCCACGCGCTGCAGAGTGCCAGGTCGCCCGTTCGATTCCGCGCGTCGGAAAATTTTCTGAATTACTTTTCTTCTAAATGCGAAGCATTTCTTAGCGAACTTCGGCGACATTGAGTGTATCTATCTATCTATCTATCTATCTATCTATCTATCTATCTATCTATCTATCTATCTATCTATCTATCTATCTATCTATCTATCTATCTATCTATCTATCTATCTAGCCACCTACGACTCTGTGCTCTCCTGGCCATATCGTTAATGGACAAGGAACCAGGCATAGCATGACTGTATGACGAACATGAATGACTGGTCATATCGTGAAAACCATGACTAACTGATCTTGAAAAGTATGTTCACACGCCATGAATGTAGTGCTCCTGCGACCGTTTTCTTAACTTGATATATCCAAAAAATGGTACGATGAGACACTTCTGCATGACCAAATCAACGTCAGGTGGTAATATGAAGATCATGACGTGCATGTCACGTAAAACATGATTTACATGGCACGCTCATATTGCGCTGACAGCCGTTTCGCTAGATTGATACACACCAAATTTGGTATTGCTTGACGTGACTGTATGACGAACATAGATGCCATGTAGTCAGATGGAAATCAAAACATGTCATGCGCAACATGACTTGGATGCCACGCTCATGTCACCCTCGCGGCCGTTTCGCTAGCTTGATATACACCAAATTTGGTACTGTGTGACGCAACTGTATGACGAACATAAATGGCAAGTGTTAATATGGAAATCATGACATGTCATGACTGACATGACTTCCATGCCACGCTCATGGCACGCTCACGGCCATTTCGCTAGCTTGATATACGCCAAATTTGGTATTGAGTGACGTGACTGTGTGACGAGCATAAATGACAAGTGGTAATATGGAAATCATGATATCTGATGTGCAACATGACTTGGATGCCACGCTAATTTCACGCTCGCGGCCGTTTCGCTAGCTTGAAATACACCAAATTTGGTACTGTGTGACGTGACTGTATGACGAACATAAATGGCAAGTGTTAATATGGAAATCATGACATGTCACGACTGACATGACTTCCATGCCACGCTCATGGCACGCTCACGGCCATTTCGCTAGCTTGATATACACCAAATTTGGTAATGAGTGACGTAGCTGTGTGACGAGCATAAATGACAAGTGGTAATATGGAAATGATGATATCTGGTGTGCAGCATGACTTGGATGCCACGCTCATGTCCCGCTCGCGGCCGTTTCGCTAGCTTGATATACACCAAATTTGGTACTGTGTAACGTGACTGTATGACGAACATAAATGGCAAGTGTTAATATGGAAATCATGACATGCCATGACTGACATGACTTCCATGCCACGCTCATGGCACGCTCGCGGCCGTTTCGCAAGCTTGATATACACCAAATCGGTATTGCGTGACGTGGCTATATGGGGAACATAATGACTAGTAGTAATATGGAAATATGGAATGTGCAACATGACTTGCATGCCAGGCTCATAGCATGCTCGCGACCGTTTCGCTAGCTTGATATACACCAAATTTGGTATTGAGTGACGTGACTATATGACGAGGATAAATGACTACTGGTAATAGAAAAATCATGAAATGTCATGAGTAACATGGCTTGCATGGCACGCTCGCGGCCGTTTCGCTTGCTTGAGATACACCAAATTTCGTATTGCGTGACGTGACTGTATGACAAACAGAAATGACAGACCGCAAAATGAAAATAATAATAATAATAATATCTAGGGTTTAACGTCCCAAAACCACCATACCATTATTAGAGACGCCGTAGTGGAGGGCTCCGGAAATTTCGACCATCTGGTGTTCTATAACGTCCACTGACATCGCACCGTACACGGGCCTCTACCATTTCGCCTCCATCGAAATGCGACCGCCGTGTCCGGGATCGAAACCCGCGACCTTCGGTTCAGCAGTCGAGCACCCTAACCGCTACACCACCACGGCGGACCCAATTTAGAATCATTAAATTCATGTCATGTACAACATGATTTAAATGCCATGCTCATGGCACGCTCGCGGTCGTTCCTCTTGTGATATACACCAAATTTGGTATTGAGTGACTTGACTCTATGATGAACATAAATGACAAGTGGTAAATTGGAAATCAGGATATGTCATGTGTAACATGAATTGGATGCCACGCTCATGATGCGCTTGCGTCCAGTTCGCTAGCTTGATACACAACAAAATTGGTATTGCGAGACGTCACTGTATGATGACAAACATAAATGACCGGCCCTAACATATAGATCATGACATGCATATTACGTACAGCATGATTTGCTCCTTCTTGGCTGCTTCGCATTATATCGATTCCCACAGTGCGTGGGATCTGCAGGTTTTCTGGCTTTTATATTTATACACATAAATATACATATACGGGACACCACGGCGACGCCGATGCCAACGGCAAGAACCAGCCTAGAGTCTCCATATAATTGCTATCGCAGTGACATAGAAAGTTAAACAGCGCCATTTCTGTGTCGTGCCTGTTTTTATTGCCCTTTCTTTTCAAACTGAAGTAATACTTCAAATCATTTTGCCTGCTGCAATACCTGCTTCGAAACGCTCTTGACGATTTCCATCTGTACATGCCGATAAAAATAGGTATCTTATGCCAATGCTGAGTAAACGCTCATCGTACCCATTATGTCTGCTCAACTATTTCCGTCATGACGCCCCTTTGTACAAGTAGTTACTATAGGTTAATGTGTACTAATTAGTGAATGATGGGGCAATCAAACGTCAATTACTGCTGCTTAGATTGCTTTGCCCTCGACTGCAAGGTGAGGCTTTGGTCGGACTTGATTTGCGTACGAGCCGGGCCGGGACCGATTTGTAAGTAACGGCCCGTGCAGGGCTCTAGAAAATTCATGAGTCTTGAGACATCGGGTCTAATTGAGAGAAGCTGCAGTAAAAGCGTTGCGGCAGTGCGTCATCAAGAGATGCAAGTACACTAAGCATTGATTGATTGATTGATTGATTGATTGATTGATTGATTGATTGATTGATTGATTGATTGATTGATTGATTGATGGTTGATTGATTGATCAGCTTACCTTCCGGTTCACCCTCGACACCACTCCGAGGGAGTGTCCTCTCGTTGGCTTTGGCCTCCACGGTGTCTAACAGGGAGAGCAAAGCTACTGTGAATCCCGTCAAAGCCACGGCGCAGAGAAATCCATGACCTCTGACCTGCACATACAGGGAGGACGAAGCCTGACGAATAGAGCCGAGGCGAGAGTTTCGAGTAGGCATGTCTACCATGAATAAGCTTTGATTTCACTACGCGAAAAAAATGTCACTGAACACGATGATGATAATGCTGCAACACCTTATGGCACCTACCCACAACGGGCTAGAGGGCGATAATCAGGTAGCTGCCAGTTCAGGTAAACATTCAAAAAGTGAATGATAACGAGCAACTTAAATCCCATAAAGGTTCACAATTACGAATGTCGTCCTATTCGGCACTGAGACAAGACGGATGTGCAGTTAACCTCCACAGGTAAAAATACATAAAGTAACAGGATGAAATGAATCGCAGCGATGTTAACCAGTCTAGAAGCACTGGTATGCTACCCTACATTGGTGAAAGGGATGGGGCAGTTTAGAGATAGCGATAGAGAGAAAGGGAGAGCACGCACGCACAAATTCAGACACCTCACAGTAGCGATAACGCCGTTGGTCCATAACTGCCGATGCAAGTCTGACGTCTTCAAGAATTTGGGCGCTGCCTTCGTCACCTTCACCCGCCATGATCTCTCAGGACGACATTCCAAAATGGTTTCCACTCTCATCATTCTGTGATTCCTGCTAATTAGAGCAGCCGTGAGTGCTTTTCTCTGCGCATTGTGGCGAGAACAGTCGCAGAGGTTGTACTGGACTGTCTCCTCGCTACCATGGTTGTCACAAAAAGGGTTGTCAGCCATTTCGATTCAAAAGGAGAATGACTTCATGAAAGCCACTCTTAACCATAAACGTCGAAGCAGAGAGGCATCTTTGCGTAGTCCAGTGCATGTGATATAAGGCATGATTTATGACACAGTCTTGGTGGGCTGCCCGCCGTTTCGCTAGCTTGATATACACCAAGATTGTTATTGCGTGACGTGACTGTATGACGAACATAAGCGACAGGTGGTAACATGATAATAACGACATGCTTCGTCTACGGCATGATTTACATACCCCGCTCATGGTGTGCATGCGGCCGGTTTGCTATAGCTTGATATATATCGAAATTGGTATAGCGTGACGTGACTGTATGACGAACATAGTAACACGTGGTAACATGAAAATCATGATATGCATGTGATGTATGGCGTGACTTACAGGCTACGCTCATGGTGCTCTCGAGGCCCCGTTCGCTAGCTTGATATACACCAAAATTGGTATTGCGTGACGTGACTGTATGATGATTAGAGACCGGATTTTAGGCAAATGCCTATTTTGTTCCTTGCGTTCCTATCGTGCCACACTAATATATGAGCATGAATTAGAGGTTAAGAGGGGCTTTTATAGTGCCTATAAATGCCTATTTTCGGCGTTAGTGCCTAAATGCCTTTAAGTGCCTAGAAATGCCTATTTTCCAAATCGGTGCCTATATGAACACTATTTAACCTCAAATTTCACCTTCGTATGCAGTTTGACATTGTTATTCATGTTACAGGGCAATATCGACCTTTAGGAACACCGTGGGGTTCAAACTAGCCATCTAGTTCAACCAACTTCCAGAAAACAACCGTTAGCAGCCGTGAAATGGGATGCGCCGGCCATCTTACGCCAGAGCTCTGACTGTCGCGAGTGGCTGGAGGAGGGGGGGATTGAGAGGAAAAGACGCTATTTCTGCAACCCTACATGGGAGCACGTCTCAGCGTCTGCTGTAAATGGGGAGAAGGAAATAAAGATGGGAAGAGGAGAGGAGAGTGGCGTCCATGGCCGAAGACGCGGTGGGTGGCTTCTACAGCCGTTTGTACATTCCAGTGTCCTCAAGGAAGTGAACCACCTTGAAGACACGGGTGTGGCAGTGGGCAGGAAATATGAGGTCCCTCTGCGCAGCCGCGGGAAGGTGGCGAACGAATGCGAAACCGTAGAGTGCCGTCAGGGGAAAGGAGAATGCAAATCAAAAGTAACAAAAATGTGATATACACGCGGCTTTGGTTTTGTTTGTAATTGACTCCTTACAAGGCCCTTCACCAGGCCACATGATAAATCGTAGTTAGACACTGGAAGTTGTTGCGTGCCCAATTAAGAGCGTTGGAGCACAATAATTTTTGAAGTTGGTTCCTTACGAGCCACGAAACCGTGATGCGAGGAGGCGCCATGCGCACGCAAGGTCACGTGCGCATGACGTGCCTCAACCAACTCGTGAACGCAAGCGGTGTTGTGTCGTTTCGGCGTTCTCTGTAGTGTATCTTTACCGCGATGCACCGCGTCGCACAGCTGGAGCTGCTGTTAGGGACGATGCACCAAAAATGCGACAAGCTTTGTCAGGGCTGGCGCCGGCACGGCGCGGGAACGGCGAAAACACGAACGCATACGAAATGGAGGCAGATTAGTCTCACATCTCGCTGCGATTTTATTAAAAAAAATAAAAACGCACACACATCCCGCTTGTGTGTTAATATTTCTCACAAGTTTTATTCACCTATTCAAGCAACAGATTGCACAAATTACACACGTCGCATCGAATAATTGTCGCAGTGTCCCGCGCTACTGCGAGCGATGTCAGAGCACCAATCTCTACGTAGAGGAGAGACGTCAGAACTCAGATAATTACGTAGGACCATTCCTTGTTGTATGTCAACCCCTCCATCCTGGGTCGCGCGCCTGCGATAAGGGCAAGCGGCGTTCAGTTTGAAATTTCACATCTTTGCGCGGCGCGTAACGTTGCAAATCTTGGCAGACCTGATCGAGAGCGCCCAGTGCATGCAAAATGTCAGCTCAAAATGCTCAGACGTGCTGAGGAGCCCTTTAAAGGTGTTCACCGACAGAGGAGCAACTGACCCTACGCGATTAGACCTGGCCAATACGAGGCATCCCTCACTTTTGGTCTTTTAACGGTTTAACTATCTGCTTCTGTGCATGCCGAAAATAGAGATCCAGGAGTGTGTTGATTCCACGGTGGACACTTGACTCACAATGGCACAGAATAAAAGGAGCGACTGTATTCTACGAAACGTGCGGGAAAAAGGACTATTGCGTGGCTATGTTTAACCTTTGGCGCCTTTGTGCCATCATAAACAGTAACATTTCTTGCTTTCCTGTCGTAAATACAGGTCGCGTACGTCTTTGCTTCAAATATTTTGAAATTATGTAAAAATTAATTGTGCCTATATTTACGATTTTGGGAGCCTAAAACGGTGTTTTGCCTGCCTATTTTTGGCGCCTAAAACGCGCTTTTTAGTGCCTAAAAATCCGGCCTCTAATCATGATCATAAAAGACATGCGGTAACACGATAATAATGACATGCATGTCATGTACGCCATGGTTTTCGTGATACTGTCTTGATGCGCTTCCGGCCGTTTTGTTAACTGTATATGTAGCAAAATTGCTATGGCATGACATGAGTTTGTGAGGAACATCAATGACAGGTCATGCATTGTATATACCAGGTTATATGATTCACTAGTATGGTATGTAAAAGATTGTACATCCATGCATGCATGGATCTACAGTGAACTAGATATGATGAGATGAATGACTTTCTTTGCCTCATAGAATAACTAGGCGATGTATTCAGCTCTTTGCTCGTTGCTTTGCATTTCGTTGATGACCACCTTTCATGGGATCAGCCGGATACTTTTATTAATAAATGTTGCCTCTCTCTATACAAGGTGACTTAGGAGACGCGTGCCAAGTACACGATGTCTTGATCTCGGGCAGCATCCGTGGGGACTTCGTGACCAACCTCAGCTAATTGTCGAGGGTGTCGCTGGCTATGGCCATCTCACAAAGCTTGTTGGTGTGGTAAGTGTAGCGAGGTTTCAGTGACAATTTTCGGCAGCCTTGTACCATACTTTTGAAGGAAGGAGTTCTTTACGAAGTATTTTACACGCAGAACGGCTGCAGATGTATGTCTTCCAACCGAATCACAAGACAATTTTTGCGCTCGATAAGTGCAATTCTCAATTAACGATAAGTGCAATCTCAATTAATGGTACAAAGCACCGTTAATTGAGAAGAGTGCGAAGGTAATCGGTAGAATCAATCCTCCGATGTGATACGCGTCGAGAACGCTGGCGCCGAACAAGGTGCCTACTTTCACCTGCATGTGACAATTAAGCAAAGTTAGATTGAATGTAGGTAGCAATGGGCATTCTGGCTGTAATTTTCGGAGTGTTTAACAAGTTTCCGAAAACACTGGCATCTACACGACTTGGTAGAAGCTTCGTGCCGCCTTCGCCACATGCCCTAGAAGCCTCCTCGTACACTTTAAATTATGTCCGGCATAAAACGCTACAAACAGGCGGGATGCTACACGTTTTCGTCTAGTTTTATTTCTACGCTTGGATCTTTACCTTTGATCTGCTTAAAACGCATAACCAATTTCCACAATAACGAGCATATTGCGAAGGCTACCAAACTTCCCCCCTTGCTAATAAATATTCAAGGAATGTTCATCGCATTCATCTGACGTGCGTGGAATGAGAGCCTTACGCTTATCGGATAGGCCATTCATGCCTCTAAATTGGCTACGTTTTCAGCCTAAT
>JALIZH010023946.1:0-36259 GCA_030522465.1 Rhipicephalus appendiculatus | reverse complement strand
AAAGGAACAGTGTACAGCAGCAGCTGTGTAGAGCAGCAAACAAGCAATTTAACACATCCCGCAATATTTCTAAACATTTATTTTCATTGAATGATGTCGCACTAATAAAGGCTTCAAACAAAACTTTGCACCCTACTAGACTGATGGATACAACGTTAAAAGTCAGCAGCATTTTCTCAGAAGCAGATGCACATAACCAATGAGCGTGCATTCCAGGCTGACAACAACAGCTAGATGGCCAGCGACCTCGCCATTGGAGAACATTGCTGAGTGCATGAAGAGGACTCTTAAATTAGTCCCCAAGGCGACCGGCTACCACGCTTCGGTTATCTGGGCAGGGCCTCTCCAGTCTTCTAAAGTTGTATCAGACAATAGTGATCAACAGATTTAAGAAATCAATGCATTCGGTACGTTTATTTTTATTACATAAAACATGGTGGACAAGTATAGCTTGGAGGAAACCAATCTGGCAAAAAAAAAGAACTGAGAACATTCAAAGTGCACTAAACAGGACGTAACTACGATTCCCTGATTTGCAACCCATCAACATTTAAGAACTTCGCTGAGAAACAAAAAAGTCTTCACTCAAAAAGTACAGAACACCGTTTTGCTGCCACATTGTGATTACTGTCTCCCGGACCCTGTATATATTTCCGACAAAATCATAAAGGAATATAACAGACTACATAATGAGGTAAGCATTACGAGTAATACATGTTGAAACCAACTCCCATCAGACTGCAAGTTTTTATGTTCCATGATTATGACCCGACCCCACATGCCCCTCCAGTCACATTGTGCACTTTTTGGCATATTTATGCTTTATGTTCACTGACGGGGCAAAGCAAGACCAAAGCATGCAATGTTGACTGCCGAGTTGGAAAGCATATGCCAGCAGAAACAAGAGTGAAAGATGTAACGGGTCCTTGGATGAAGTCATGGACCATACGGACGCGACGAAGTGTTAGCATTGCACCATGCCCTCCAACCGGGACACCCAAAGCAAACAGATTCCGAAGAAGTGAAGACTATCGCTCGCAAGCAACGATTGGCGATGCTTCAGCTGAATCGCTTAATTGGACAAATAACCTGCTGTGCGCGTCCGCACAATAACCTCGAGACCGAACCAAAGGAGCACCGAGTTGAGCTGTCTATGGCTGAAATGAAAGAGCTTTTCATCCAAGACACTCCAAATGCACGTGCGCACAAAGAAGGGAGCCTCCTTGTCATACAGTATTTAAGGTGAAAACTTAAGCGCAAACAATACGGACCACAAAGGATTGAAGAGACGAGCACTGGCGCTTACTAACTGCTTTATTCTTCTCTGAAACACGCATATAAATGCCATAACCAGAGAGCTTGCATGCGCATGCGTAACAAGACGTATTGCATACGTAAAAACAGATTCCTAACGAAGATGCGCACGCATAAATTCATATTCGGAAGGCTGCAAAGAAAGAGATGTATCACTAATACAATCAGTTCCGTTTTTCTTGATGTGGTATGCTTCCAAGGCGAGCCGCGCGTGTTCATTGTTGCTTCTACCCAGAACCTTCGTCTCTCGAAATCGTGGAGCACAGAGTAGCAGGAGTTAAGTTAAGCAACAAGATGTGCTCCTTTGTCAACATTGTTGTTTACTTTTTGCGCATGTTCCGTAAGTCGCTCATTTATGCAACGTCCAGTTTGCCCGATGTACCTCTTGCCACAAGACAAAGGTATGGCATATACCACACAGGTTCTGCAAGGGATGTAGCAGACACCATAGGCGTGCGCGGGGTTCCCCTTCAGGGGGGGGGGCAGGGGGGGGGGGCGAAGGTTCATCACAGCGCCCCCCCCCTCCCTATTAAGTCAATGTATGGGGCAGAATTTGCGCCCCCCCTCTCTTAGGTGACTAGGGGGGGGGGGGCGGCCGCCCCCTCTGCCCCCCCCTCGTGCGCACGCCTATGGCAGACACCGTGCTTGATTTGACACCCATGATTGTTACCACCGCACGTGTGGGAGCACAGCTTAGAAAGCTTGTTGGGCGCAGAAACCACCAAGGGGACATCGTGCCTGCTAGCAACTTTCTTGGGTTGATGTGTGACCTTATGAAGATAAGGCATCGCAACAGGCGTGAACGGTTCACGTTCACACGTCGCCCTCTTACTGGCTTTTCTTTTTTGGATCAGGCTTTCGGCAACAGCAGTTAGTAGCGACATAGGGTAACCTGCGGCCGAAAGGCGGCGAACATGATTATCAAAGCTCTCCTGCATTTTATGCTCACACGACTTTCCGAGAGCTGATTCCATAGATGAAGAAACAATCCATCTTTTTTACGACTTTCGAATGGGCTGACTGAAAAGACAAGCTCCTTTTCTGCGCGGGGACTGTATGGCCAACACACGTGATGGTCACAGACTTCGAGCCTAAGGTCCAAGGCTTGCAAAATATTTTCTAACAGCTCATGGGTTAAAACAAGCCCTTGTCCGTGTTGTTTAAAGTCATTTAAAATGCCATTCACCGTAACACGGTAGTCAGAGGTAACATTTAAAAACATAAAATCATCTACGTATCTAAAAACTTAAAAGCTTCCAGTCATTAAAAACGTTGTCTAAGGACCTGTCAAAAAGGCTAAAAAATATTAACTGAAGCAACGCAGGGCCCAATGGAAATACCATCACGCTGTACATATGGCTGGTCATTAAAAACAGTAAAGGTGACTTGAAGATGAAATCCTAAAAGACTAAGGAAATTAGCCACAGTCAGCCCGACATGGTTCTGGAACGGAATCGCGCCGTTCTCTTCAATGCATTCAAGCACAGAAGACAATAATTCACGCTGTGGAACAGAATAAAATAAATCTTGAACATCCAGTGATTGGATTGGATATATATCTTGGATTGAACATCCTAGATTTATTTTCTGTTCCACAGCATGAATTATTGTCTTCCGTGCGCGAATGCACTGAAGAGAAGGGCGCGATTCCGTTCCAGAACGATGTCGGGCTGACCGCGGCTAATTTCCTTATTCTTTTAGAATTTTATCTTCAGGTCACCTTTATTGTTTTTATTGACCAGCCATATGTACATCGTGATGGTATTTGCATCGGGTCCTGCGTTGCTCCAGTTCCGATATTTTTAGCCTGTTGACTGGTCCTTAGACAACGTTTTAGGGACGAAGCTCCTTAGGGTGTGGGTCTGACCCTCCTCTGTAGTTGTCGTGGTAGTAGTAGTAGTAGTAGTAGTAGTAGTAGTAGTAGTAGGTAGGTAGCCACGTGTAGTGGAATGTACCCACTCCACGTAATAAAGATGACGATGACGCAGTATAGTGGAATGTACCCACTACACGCGATAACGGTGAGGTATAAGCGCGTTCCAGTATAGTGGAACGTACCCATTACACGTGATAACGATGACGACCATGAAGTATAAGCGCGTTCCAGACCACACATTCTCTTTCTGCCATGGATGAAAACGATCGAGCTTCGCCCACTCATCATCATTCACTTCGTGGATATAGCGTGACTGTTTTTAATGTCTCGAAAGTTTTAAAAGTTTTTAGATACGTAGATGATTTTATTCTGTTTTTAAATGTTACCTCTGACTACCGTGTTATGGTGAATGGCATTTTAAATGACTTTAAACAACACGGACAAGGGCTTGTTTTAACCCATGAGCTGTTAGAAAATATCTTGCAAGCCTTGGACCTTAGGCTCGAAGTCTGTGACCATCACGTGTGTTGGTCATACAGTCCCCGCGCAAAAAAGGAGCTTGTGCCTTTTCAGTCAGCCCATTCGAAAGTTGTAAAAAGAGGGATTGTTTCTTCATCTATGGAACCAGCTCTCAGAAAGTCGTGTGAGCATAAAATGCAGGAGAGCTTTGATAATCAGGTTCGCCGCCTTTAGGCCGCAGGTTACCCTATGTCGCTACTAACTGCTGTTGCCGAAAGCCTGATCCAAAAAAGAAAAGCCAGTAAGAGGGTGACGTGTGAACGTGAACCGTTCACACCTGTTGCGATGCCTTACCTTCATAAGGTCACACATCAACTCAAGAAAGTTGCTAGCAGGCACGATGTCCCCTTGGTGGTTTCTGCGCCCAACAAGCTTTCTAAGCTGTGCTCCCACACATGCGATGGTAGCATCATGGGTGTCAAATCAAGCACGGTGTCTGCTACATCCCTTGCAGAACCTGTGTGGTATATGTCATACCTTTGTCTTGTGGCAAGAGGTACATCGGGCAAACTGGGCGCTGCATAAATGAGCGACTTAGGGAACATGCGCAAAAAAGTAAACAACAATGTTGACAAAGGAGCACATCTTGTTGCTCATCTTAACTCCTGCTACCTCTGTGCTCCATGATTTCGAGAGACGGAGGTTCTGGGCAGAAGCAACAATAAACACGCGCGGCTCGCCTTGGAAGCATACCACATCAAGAAAAATGGAACTGATTGTATTAGTGATACATCTCTTTCTTTGTACCCTTCCGAATATGAATTTATGCGTGCGCATCTTCGTTAGGAATCTGTTTTTACGTATGCAATACGTCTTGTTACGCATGCGCATGCAAGCTCTGTGGATTATGGCATTTATATGCGTTGTTCAGAGAAGAATAAAGCAGTTGTTAGTAAGCGCCAGGGCTCGTCTCTTCAATCCTTTGTGGTCCGTCTAGTTTGCGCTTAAGTTTTCACCTTAAATGCTTTGTACCAACTAGGCCAACCGAAGTTTTGTTGTCATACAGAGAAATGAATCTGAACCAAGTCGTCCAGCTTTCCTTGCAGTTTAATGCGAAAGAGCATCAATATGCCACTACATTGCACAATGTGAATGAATGCCTTTGTCATGGCTCATAAAAACATGCAAATTTGTCGATCAGATGCACTGTAGTTGCATATGGTGGTGAAATACGAGCATGGTGCTGCACCAAACATTACGCTTTTGTGATTAAATCTACAATATGGGTCCAAAATATGGTCAATACAATACGGGTAAAAAAACCCTAGATTCACTGAATGGCAGCTAAACAGCATACCATTCTGAAGTGCGATAGATTCTGTTAGCCTTTGGACTTTCCTTCAAACAGCTCTTTACAATAATAGGTTGTAGATCACCGACGTAAAGGTGTTCCACAGCATTTCAAGGGCAGCTAATAGCCCAGGGTGGATCCAGAGATCACTGGCATGTCTCGCGGGGGGCAACATGAGAAGCAGTCCATTGCCCACTGTTCATACGCTAGAAGTCACAGTGGAGTGATGACGAGCAGCGACACCGAAAATAGTCCTCACATATTTTGAAGAAAGAAGGCCAGGCCACAGCGGTGGACTTTCTTGCACGATGCATTCCCCAGTAGGCAACCAAGAGGCAGGAAACCAGGAGGTGAATCCTTATGGACGAAGACACTCTATGGCCGCAGGACAGGGGTATCTGGAGGGTAGTCTTGCCCATCGAAAACGCACAGCACGGACATGGACGAGAATGCGGGTTTGGATGTAGCATCCACCGGATGGGATCGAAGGTCGAAAAGCTGCAAGGACACCAAGATTTCATTATTAGATGTCGTGCAGATGCACAAGGTACGGACGGCAATGCAAATTCATGGGGGGGGACGCAGTATTTAAGAATGCCGAATTTCTGCTTTGCCCATGAATGGACGATAGAACAGGATTTTTTTTTCTACCAATGGTGGATCATCTGACGCAATATTCGAAGGTTGTGGGTTAGAATTACACCAACTTCATTCGCTTTAATTCGCTTCCATTTACAATTACTACACAATAGTTAAAAACAACTTTGTCCCCTCTACTTTCATTGCGCTAATTTTTGGATTTGGTTGTGCCTAACAAAAAGATAAGCCTCTAAAAATTTTTTTTATTCATAGTGAGGGCACACGCACGCACGCACGCGAATGTAAGAGTGGCATTTTGCGCTGATCTATTGACAGCACACAGCCATGTTTCGCTAGGCATGCCTGCCTTGTACTTGCAAGTGGCCCACAACATGCAATCGGCTGCAGTTCTTTCAATCGGCAACATTGAGGCGGGCGCACCGACATTTAGCAGAACCGCAGGACTCTTTCCAGTATGTTTCTGACAGCAGCCGCAGCAAATCACCATAAATCAGGTTTGAGGATTGCCATGCACCGCGTGTTCCACGCTTGTACTGCTCGCGACAGCACCTTCTTTGGTACAGGTTTACAGCATACACTCGCACGAAGTTGCCAAGCACCGAATGAAGGTCAGATGTCTTGCCTGAACAAGATATCAACTTTTGTCCCCTTATGGCACACGAAAGTTCTTGACAGCACTTGAACACCAGCAACGGGACTTGTCTGGACCCATGCAGGAACAATATGGCAGCCACCTTGCATTGAGCATACCAATATGGCCACCAAGAACTGAAAGGCAGATGAGGGGAATTCGTGAAAGAAAAGCGAAGAAACATGGGCTATGCACACCATGCACGTACCACTCCACACTGCAAGGCCTACAGGTGATCCATGCAAGACCTCCAAGGTCAGGATCATTGAAGACCCGGCTTGAAGACCACAAGTGGAGGGCAAGCGTGACCGTAGAATTGGAGCATAAACCATGGAAGGACAGGGACTGCAATTCAGTTACAGGGACTGTTAAAAGCAGACCCAGGAGTTAAAGTTCATGGAAAGCTCACCTCTGCTTCCATCGCGGCATTGACACTACTCACTGGAACTGCTGATACAAGTCTATAGAGGTTAGTTAATGCGACAACAATTGAGCAGTTAAGACAACTCCAAACACCGTTTTGCATCCGCAAAAACCACATTCCGTACCAGAAGTAAATTGCACGAAACGGTAGCTGGGAGCGCAATGGCATACGAAGTGGGCCCTCCTCCCGACGAAAACTCCAGGGGAATTCTAACAGCTACAGCCTGCCTAATGTTAGCTAAAACCTGCCTAGTGTCCGCTAGAGATCCCCCCTCACCACACGACTTGTGTGTGTGGTGACAGTGGCCGCAGCAGGACTTAGTGGGTGAACGTTTGCGAAGACCGGCCCCGGCAGAGCACTACCCACCGAATGACAAGCACCGGCAAAGTAATACCCACCTATGTTGGTCTTTACAGACCGGCGCCAGCCTCCCGAGGACGTCCTGTTCGCGACCTGCCTAGGGTAAAACTATTGTGTTTGTGCATGTTGTGCTGCTTGTCCTTTCGCTGCGGCCACGACCTGTCGCTAAAGACGCATACAACTTCAGGTTTGTGAAACCCTAAGCTATAAGCGCCACCTCCCCAGCCAGTCCCCTTTTGGTTTCATCGCGAGGAAGACCAGCTACGGCAACAACTGTGCCAATGTTTGGCCACTGGTGCCCTGCACAATTAAACTTAAATTTCGATGGCACAATGGAACAGGTGAGGGGTGGTAGTAAAAAGCACACCACCCTCACCAACCTTGTTACTCTCAGCAAATTTCACTCTCACCACTTTGATGCTGGTAACAATGATTGCCTTGATTTTCCGGTAAGGATTGCCAGGGAAGCAGCTCGATCCTAGTCCATGGTCCCCACTTAGCATTCCTTGGCCCTGGCAAGGCGAACAGTTTGCAGAGCTGCAATGATACACGCATCATCTGTTACTTTAACTTAATTCCGAAGCCTTGTGTGCCACAGCCACGATACGATTACACAGCACACCGTACACGAAAAAATGAAATAAAAATAAAAATGCCCTGGCTGCACCACGATACTTAGGCAGGGTATTTTTTATATTTATTTAGTTTTTTTCATTTATATTTCCATCCTATTACACTTTAATGTATATGGCAGAGAACTGTGGATTAGATACTTTCAACCACTTCGAGCCCTGATGTTGTGCACTTAAATCTAGGCACAGTAGTCACGAATATTTTAGTATTAGGGGTTTTACGTCCCAAAACCACCATATGATTATGAGGGACACTGCAGTGGAGGGCTCTGGAAATTTCTACCATCTGGTGTTCTTTAATGTGCTCCGACATCACACAGTACACGGGCTTGTACCATTTTACCTCCATAGAAATGCGACCGCTGCAGCCGGGACTGAAAACGCGAACTTCGGGTCGGCAGCCGAGCACCGTAGCCACTGATCTCCCGAGGAAAACAGTATTCGCGAATTGAAAAAAAAAATGCTAGTTCTTTCATTTACAGAGTGTACAGTTTGCCATAGCAGCATAATTTTGGTTTGAAAATTTGCTAAAGTTAGCTTTAGCAGACCTGTTTGCTTATATTTAGCGACCAGATTATTCATAGAGGTTGTTATAAGAACATATGATGTTTCAAACTGCGAGCTCTGTACACTGTCGTTGCTGCAGTTCACCTACATGAAAATGCGGAATCCGTGGCCAGGAATTAAACCCGTGTCCTCACGGTTAGAAGCGCAATGCACTGCAACACCTTAGCTGCTAAGCTACCGTGGTGGGTACCAGCCCCGAAGATACCTCACATACAGTACTCGCAGAATGAAACAGGAGAACTAACCTGGGACTAAGTAACACACACATTTGTTTCCGTAGTCGTCGGTGCAAGTCATATCAATGTAATTTCGACTCGAATGCGTAGATCAGAGCCAACAATATTTAGAGACCAGATTCATCACGACCTGATGCAATCATCTCGGACCATTGCGCACACCAGTCGTACACTAAGAAGTGATGCCTTGGCTGAATCCGCAAGTACTGTGCATGCATTGCACGAATTGTACGACTTGTACTTACGAGAGGTACCCCGTCAGACAACACACTCAAACCTGGAGGAACGCCGAATCAACTTTCACCAGGAGCGAAAGTTGACAAGCTGAAACGACACAGGAATAGCTCGTTACTCCCGACAGTTCGCGAGGCAAGAGGCTTTTTGACTTACGCAAGCTGGTGTAGAGTGGCAGCAGACAAGGAGTCATACACAATGATGCAGGTGTCCTGCAAGATTGTGCATGACCGTTGTGCAAGACGCGGTGTTCCTACGCCTCATTCCCTGAAGCAAATGAGATCATGAACACCGAATCATGCCACCTTAAACAGATGGAGTGCTCGTTAGAAGATTGAAGATTGCAACAGCTTAGCTGCTAAGCTACCGTGGTGGGTGCTAGCCCCGAAGATACCTCACATACAGTACTCGCAGAATGAAACAGAAGAACTAACCTGGGACTAAGTAACACACATTTGTTTCCATAGTCGTCGGTTATTGTTATTGTTTAATCACGCACAGGAGAAATCTCACACCGGCACTACCTTGGAGGTCAAAATCCGGTGCATATATATGCGGGGTGGCCAGTGAACGGTTGTGCAGCGCGAGCAGTCGGTTTTTTTTTTCAATCAAGAAACGCGCTAGCAGACGCTGCCTGCGTCGGCGTCGCGAGGCGAGAGAGAGAGGGGGGGGGGACCGTAGGAGCGGGTCTTGTCGGCGAGCGCGCTGCAGCAGCTTTCCGAGCCCTCCGCTATAACAGCGCCATCTATCATCTTTAATCATCAACGTATACGAAAAACCACTAACGCCATCTAGTGATATTTCCAAGGACATATACACGCAACGCCATCTATTGAGCAATTCATAAACTAGAGGTGGCTACATACATACTACTACAGAGGAGGGAACGACCCACACCCTAAGGAGCTTCGCCCCTAAAATCTGGAGAAAGAGTGGACAAAAATAACTTGCCACTGACAGGGACCGAACCTGTGGCCTTCAAATAATGCGTCCGATTGTTCGTCAACGGAGGTCATCCTCCCGTCCACTTTGTATGCATTTAAACCTGGGAGTGAGTTAGCGCTGCTGGTATAGCTAGGACTGCAAGTGTGGCGAACTTCTCTGCTAGCTGGCATCACGAAGCACGTGATATTTTTACGAGCTGGCAGCTGACCAATAATCCCTTGTATGTACTGCCATAAGGCATCCAGTCTACCAAAACGGGACCCTTGCTACGATTGAAAGAAAAGGAAATTTAAGCGCTCGTTTTTCTATGTTAGGCACAACATTAATTAGAACAAACTAATTGGGACATGTTAACAGCAACACTTATCTGAAGAGTCATAAATTTAGAGGAAGAATTTATATTTCAGACCCAGATTATGACATTACCACAGGCGTGCGCACGGGGGGGGGGGGGGGGGAGGAGGGGGGCGCAAAAAGCCAGACCCATACACTGACATAATAGGGAGGGGGGCGCTGCGACGAACCTTCGCCTCCCCCCCCCCCCCCTGAAAAGCAACCCTGCGCACGCCAATTATGTTGGAATGAGTTTATTAATTGATACATCGCGCACATCGATGTATCAATCAATAAACTCATTCCAACATAATTAAGTAAACCCTGGAGAATGTAAACATTGCGTAAGAGTATCCCACTTGTAGCACAAAGAAAACAGGCAAATTAACGCATTTTCAGAACCACCACGCGCGCCCGTACGCGCTTAAATTGCAAACTATAGCTACCACGCTTTGTGGCGAAACGGCCACAGCACCGACCATCAACTGATTTATTTATTGGAAAGGCAGAGAGGCACCGTGCCCGCCCGCACGCGCTTAAATTGCAAAGAAATACATGCGCCTAACATGACCGCGGCAACGGTAACCGAAGGGCACAAGTGCTAGCTTATCAACGCAACGAGTAAGACGCCAAATCACTACGGTGGTGTCACCGTTTGAGCAGCCTACCTTTCGACAAACCTGTATTAACCCTTCAGAGAACGATGGCTGCAATTAATAAAGCTTGAAGAAGCAATGCGGCCCTTCGCGTTTAATGTATGTACTACTGTACTACTCATGGAAAACCAGAGTCATGCTTACTCGATGCAATGCCGGTAGCACGTCCGCCATAAAGACTCCGTCGGCGAAAGCGCGGAAGATACGCCGGAGCGGCGCGGGGCGTGTCAGTACGTACTCGGCGCTCCTGCAACGAAAGCAAAACTTGTTAGACGATGAAGGCGCGCGTCAAAAAATAAACGCAGTCTCACGAGTAACGCTTGAGCGCGATGCCATGGCTGGTCCCATGAGAACTATGGTCTAGGAGTGAAGTCGAAGCTACAAAGGAAAACAAAAAAGAAAGCAAGGGTTAACACAGCAAAAGGAACACTCAAACTGAAAAAGATCCCAGCTAGAACGGGCAATACAAGCTCTAATGCACCTGCGCTCCCCGAAGGTCCCCGAAGCAGGTCCCCGAAGCGACGCGTTGTGCAGACCTGAAGTTAAGTCGTAGCAAGTTTCTTGAAGTGCGGGGACAAGCCGACGAGGAAAACACTGGGACGCGCCGTATTGCGGCCCGCGAAAACCACATTATGCACCAGAAAAAACTGGCACAAAATGACGGTCGCGGTAGCTCCGCGGCCCTCCCGGGTCGGGTCCCACACCCGTGGACACAGCCCTGCCTAACTGTAAGCTAACCCTGAAAGCTGTACGCGCGCCTGTGTCACCGGGATATGGACCCAAAGTGGCGGCATGGTTCCAGGAACCCTCTCCCTCATAAGCGTGCGCAGGGCTCCCCTTAAGGGGGGGGGGGGGGGCGAAGGTTCATCGCAGCGCCCCCCCCCCTCCCTATTAAGTCAATGTAAGGGGCAGACATTTCGCCCCCCCTATCTTAGGTGATTTCGACATTTCGCCCCCCCCCCCCCCTGCCCCCCCTCGTGCGCACGCCTATGCTCTCGCTAAAGTTCCACGCTGTGTTCCCTCCTAGCTTAAACTTCGGTTGAACTGAAAAGATATAGCGAGAGATGTTCGGTGAACACGCCCCCCACCCCTCGACGGCTGGTTAAATTGGGGGGGTTCACCAATTTTTTTGAAGCCGAAGACGAAGCTCGCAGTGGTCCTCGATGAAATCCAGGCGACGCGGTTCCTCGTACGTAGTTCCATAAGTCGAGGTAAAGTCCGCACACACAAGAAAAAAATGTTGAAACGCGACTCGTACGTACTACTACTATCCCACGCCCCGCGCCTGAACATCGCGGCCAGCCATTCCATGGCGCCGAAGAAATGCAGTCTACAAAATGCTCAGCATGACGAGCAGCAAACGAAAAATGGAAGCCGGCCGCCCTCGTGTAACACTATTTCACGGCGGTGCTTCGGTATTAGCGCATGCGTTGTTGCAGCCAAATCTGGTCGCGCCATTACGTCACGATATCGTTCATCGCCGTCTTATCGGCGACGAAGAAACGATGTACAAAAACAAAATCGAAGGATGATAATCGGGCTCGGAATGTTCTAGAAGCGCCTAAACTGCAGAGCTGAAGCGGTCGGATCGCTTCCACGCGGTCGCCTTTTCGCGTATACCTTTCGCTTTTGAATTGCAACCCAATTACCGGCATGACTTGCAATTATGCGACGAACGTGAGCAAATAATGCAGCTATAGTTACATTTGTAGTCATTGCTTTTAAATCTTGTCACGCCGCCTTTTTCTTGAATCCGTTGCAATAAGAAACACGTTCCGTTTCTTTAACTCGTACCTCAAGTCCGCCGTATGGCAATCTGCTGCCATACGTATGTCAAAAAGGCAAGTCTGTATAAAAAAAAAAAAAAAAAGGCACAGATTGTGTTAGCCAAACGTCGGTATGCTTGCGGGGGGAGTGAGATGCAGTTGATTGAGCGAAGTTTACGATAAGGCTTTCTGATCTATATCTCACTTGATATGTGCGCAGGCGCGCGTGTACTGAGCTTTATATTCACACGTTTTCTCCTGAATAAAACCGGTTGGTAGTGAGCGCTCGTGCAGTTGTCTTCTTGTCTTGTGTCCCGTCCTTTTTTGCGCTCAAATATTTTCCATAATGAACCAACGCGCCCAACAAAGCATTATATGCAGCAAATTGTACTGAGATACGTCAAACCGTATAAATGAAGGCCGCGAAGGCTACCAGCGGTACGGATTACTCCGAGTCGACAAGGCAATTCAAGTGTGCTCCTGAAGTTGGGCGTCACATGTAGACATACGGATATACCGTACGTCTTGGGTTTATAGCGATGTTCGCACTGAAAGCACGAGGGGAGAAAGAAACAAGAAAGTTTCAGCGTTTAGCGTCTTCAGCGACACAAATAGTTCGGAAACGCCTTTGCAGCAACGAAAAGTGCAGTTGCAAGCTGTAAACTAAAGCGTTTGTAAATTGTCCGTTGAATCAATGCTCGTTCGCCCATGTCTTGTCTGGAGTATCGAAGGTCGTCAGGGATGTCTATTGCTTCAGACACACGGGCTCAGGCGTGGCGCTGCTCTTCTTCACCGGCTGCGTCGCACCGGCTGCGTCGAGCGCGTCGACGTGGTTCACGATATCGAGCAGCTTCTTCTCGGACAGCGTCAGCAGGAGCAGCGAGAAGAGGAGCAGGTTCACGGCCGCGACGGCCATGTACAGCGCGCTCAGATCGTAACGCAGGCTCGTCTCGAGGACACGAAACGAGTCGGCCACCATGGCGCCCAGCCTGCCGAAGGTGTACGCTCCGGCGAAGGCCACGCTGCGAACCTAACGAGAAATGGCAGGAAGATGGCTGGAAGCACTCTTATCATTAAAAAAAATTAAAAAAAAACCACGTAGTACACAACACGAGCGCGAACTAACAACTGCTTATTTCATGAAAACATGACACATATATATACAGGGTGAGAGAGAGAAAGAAAGAAAGAAAAAGAAAGAAAGAGAGAAAAAAAGAAAGAAAGAAAGAAAGAAAGAAAGAAAGAAAGAAAGAAAGAAAGAAAGAAAGAAAGAAAGAAAGAAAGAAAGAAAGAAAGAAAGAAAGAAAGAAAGAAAGAAAGAAAGAAAGAAAGAAAGCCGTAGCATGCGCAAAGCACACAACAGGAGAACAACCATTTGTGTCACGTCATCAACTCGGTCCGTGTCTAATCTAAATTTCTACGTAAAAGTGACATTTCATCATCGGTCAAATGTATCGATGGCGCACTAACGCACAAATCTTCGCCAAGGTTGCGCATCGTGAAGGCTTCAATTATCTCTCTTTCTCTCGTATCTCTAGATCGCGACACAAATGTGGTGCATTCCGTTTTTAACCATGCCAGCCCATGTGGGAGATTTCTGGACTGTGGCCCGCTCGGTGAGGTGAGCATGAGAGGAGTGGAAGATGAAAGCCGTTTTCTTCGAAGTAGACGCCTCACATAGCCCGACTAAGAAATGCATTCGCATTTAAAACGCAGATAACGACAGCGCTAGGAATTGTCACTGTAGAACATTTCAAGGCATGCGCAATAGTTAGCATGCGCAAGACAGGGCTGAGAGAATCCGAGATCGCCTCCGATTCGTACCAAATTCGCCAAATAAAGCTGATGATTACACTCATCAACAGAACATCCTATGGTACTGAGATTGCTTGCGCCAGATCCGATGCTGCTCTTATGCCACGTAGAGACGGTAAATCGCAAGTATTCCAAGCCGTAGCTGTAACGGATACGACGCGCGAATCCACCGGCGAGACCATATCTTGTACATTCTTCTACTGCTTCACTAATGCGCAATAGCAATCTCACGTGGCGAGAAATGTACTGTTAGATTCATGCGTGAAGTGGATGCGAGGTGTATACGTAACATCCATTTCACGCATAGGTGTCATATATCACGGTGGAAGATATATGCTATATATCTATTTCTCGTTTGCTTTGTTAAACACATTATTAATGAGAACTAACAGACAATGATGCCAAGGAAAGTATAGGGGACGTTATTAGAAGTAATTGTAATGTAAATGTGAAGAAAGAAAAGTGGACGAAAAGATAACTTGCCACCGGCAGGATCCGAACCTGCGACCTTCGAATAACGCGTCCGATGCTCTACCACTGAGCTACGGTGGCGGTCATCCCTCCGTCCACTTTTTTAGGGTATATATGTTCATTTAAACGTGGGAGCGTCAGTCAGCGCCGCCTGTTGCCATAACGGCGAGTGTGGAACACTCTTCTTGCCTGTAGGCGTCACGTAGTACGTGATCTTATTACGAGCTGGCAGCTGACTAATAGTCAGCTGCCAGCTGACTATTGATAGGACACGACAACTAATTAGTTACTGCGATTCACAAGCTGTTGGCAGTGCAGCCAAAGGCACAGCTCTCTCGTCCAATCAGGGCTGTGTTAGCACAGCAAATAGTCCCTCGACTATTTTAGCAATCCAGAACTATTTTGCACACTGCAAACGCATAAAGTGACAGTATGGCACGGATTGATGTTTTAAAGCGTCCGAAGTGTTTTAATAATTCGTGAAATTAACAGAAAAAGCCCGCATGGACGCGGATGAGCGGAGGCTTGTTGTGAGGTGGTGATGCGGCGCTTTTCGGCAACATGGCGTCGTCCGAGTTGGTCGTGTGTCTGCAACGCTTCCCACAAACTGTCGCCGGTGAGCCATCCATCGAGTGTGCGCGATTTTCCCAAGCTGGCGAAGCAGATAGCTTTAAAGGCTAGCGCTTCGCACCGAGTGCGGGGAAAGTGCAAGCGTGGATTCACCCACCAAGAGGACGGAAAACCAACGGCCGTGGAAAAACCTATCAAGGTGAGCGAGCGAACGCTCTATCGGTGGAAAGCGCTGGCGGGGAACGCGGGCAGAGTCCTCTCACCGAACAAGCGTTCTTATTGGAAAGGCCGTGATCGGGTGAAGAAGCTGGACGATTTTCACCTGAGCGTCTTTCGATGGGTGGTGTATACATCTTTTTTGAGAGAGGTGAAATTCCAGCTATCGCCAAGGTGGTCCAGCGTTTCGAAGAGGTGGAGACGCTATCGACCGTGTCCACAACGACGATGCAGAGGATGCTGAAGTAGCCTGGCTTCAAGTACAAGGAACGCTCTCGGAACGCATTTCTCGTAGAAGCGAGGCACATTGTACAACGTCGCCGCCGGTTTCTGCGGAGCTGCGACGCCAAATACAAGGGTTGATGAGCGCGATGAGATGTAAACCTTTCTAACGGCCTCATGGCAATCATTACGTGGTGCGTACAGGACGGGATCATTCAGTACTGTTGCAGTGACAGTAGTAAACATAAAAAAAACATGTTTTGTAATGTTGGGAAATAAAGCATCGGATTGATTGATTCGATGATTCGCTCGCTAATTGACTCAATGATTCACTTCAATTGATTGATTGAATGATTAAATTAAATATCTTTTTCTATACCCATGGCGTAAACAATTTAAAAAAAAGCTCTGATGTGACGAAATTCCATAGGAACAAGTGACTTTAAATATTAATAGAAAAAGCCAGGCCACTTCCTACTTCCTTTGGAACGGAAGTCGGCCCGTCCAAAAATAAACAGAACAGATCAAGATGGTACCAAGCGCCACCTGCTACAAAATTAAAAAGTTAATTAGTAGAGTACACATTTTTTTTCCCACAGGCGAGGCCATTTGTCAGATTCACGGAAGCATCATTCGCGTAGGAACACAATTATGTAGTGCGCTCTGTCGTGATTGGCTGAGGGCACACGTACCTTCCACAGCACTGCCAACAGCTTGTGAAACCGAGTATAGTACGTGATCTTATTACGAGCTGGCAGCTGACTAATAGTCAGCTGCCAGCTGACTATTGATAGGACACGACAACTAATTAGTCAGCTGCCAGCTCGTAATAAGATCACGTACTACGTGACGCCTACAGGCAAAAAGAGTGTTCCACACTCGCCGTTATGGCAACAGGCGGCGCTGACTGGCGCTCCCACGTTTAAATGAACATATATACCCTAAAAAAGTGGACGGAGGGATGACCGCCACCGTAGCTCAGTGGTAGAGCATCGGACGCGTTATTCGAAGGTCGCAGGTTCGGATCCTGCCGGTGGCAAGTTATCTTTTCGTCCACTTTTCTTTCTTCACATTTACATTACAATTACTTCTAATAACGTCCCCTATACTTTCCTTGGCATCATTGTCTGTTAGTTCTCATTAATATCTATTTCTTTGCCGTTTAGAACTTCGGCGTCTAGCATAGGTGTCTAGTACTTTGGAGCCCTATTTTATGCATTGTACATATCAAGTTTTGTAATAATAAAATTGACTGATTGATTGATTTATTGATACCTGCGTCGGAAACAGCGCCACGGTGTGTACGCAGAGCAGGACGTAGGCGATGTTGAGAAGCAGCGACCGCCACATCACGACCAGCTGTACCGGAAAGTTGAGGCCCACGGCCTGGGACACGGCGGTGTAGAGCAGCAGGAGCGACACGGCCAACAGGAAGACGACCAGGGGCGCCAGGCGGCCGTGGTGCTTGATGATGAAGTAGGCGATCGTCATGGCCGGCACGTTGCACGCGATCACGACCCACTTGACGAAGCTCGCGTGCGGCCCCTCCATGTCCCGGTAGTAGTAGTTCCCGTACACCGTGAACCAGCAGCCGAACACGACGAAGCAGTGGGCCAGCATGGCGCGTGAGCGGAAGTAACGCAGCTGCGACCGCCTGCAGTGGCGCGAATGACTGTGCTCTTCCGCTTCCGGCACAGGGTTGGCCTCCGCTTCCGCCGGTTTGGTTGCCGTCGGCGCGGTCCACATCAGCATATCCTTGACCTTCTCGAGTCGCTCGATCACGACGTCAGGGTCTTCGTCATTGAGCAGCGCGGCCCACAGGGCCACTCTGCGGGCCTCGTGGAAGCGGTGGTTGACGATGAGCCAGTGCGGCGACTCCTCGGTCACGGACACCGTCAGGAACAGGAACAGCGCGGGAACCGCGAGGCACGCGTGCCACATGCGCCAGTCGGAGGCCACGTACGCGACCGTCGCCACGTACACGGGCGCCAGGACTGTGGGCCAGCAGACGGCCAGTGCGCAGAAGGGATCCCGAGGACCCACGGGAGTCGACTCGAAGAGCAGGACAAAGGACACCACCTACACATCATGCGTGGAACAAACACATTGCGCATCAATAGCATTTCTTGTCGTCGCTAACTTTTGTCTAATATAATTACAAGAAACCAGAGTAAGAAAAATGAGGGACCCACTCTGGCCCATCCATGGCAATTTCGATGGATTAGGGCCGCGTTTTTCGTCTAATCTAATGCGAAAAAAAAATGGTTCTGGGTGATTCAAAGGCCCTCATGCAAATATGACCTGTATAGATTCGCACATTGCGGACGCTTTAGGCGCAGATCGCGTACAACAGTTCTGAAAAGTTGCGGGCATTGTTCGGTGTCATTGTTCAACAGTTCCCGCAACCGTTGAAACACTTTAACGAAACCTAACTATCGCCCAATTATGTGATAACTCTTTCTGGTGTTGTCGCCCGCACTTGACATCATGTTGCCGGCGAACGAGCGCGCAGCTTCACGCTCCCAAAATCAGGCCCACCAACGGAACGTCTCACCTCTAGCACGCTGACGGCTCCCGAAGAGATGAATCGCAGCACTATAAAGGCAATCAGCGTGGGCGCCAGGGTAGTGGCGGCGCCGGAGCAAAGGAGAACGCACACCGCGGCCCACATGATCGGCCGTCCGTCCCCAGCGGTTGGACGCCAGGCCCGCGCACGGGACGGACAACGCGGCGCCGCACATGAACGCCGCCTTGATCACGTGCCGATACCAGCTGCGGTCGCATACGATGTTCCAGAAGACCAGCACGGTGGTGCCCGTGTGGCGCGTGTCGTATTCCCAGGCGTCGCAGGCGACCACCACACGCGTGATGTTGTCGGCCCCACGGTCCTGCGTAAGGCGAGGCTTAACGCTTCCATTCAAAACGGGACATAGCGCTAATACACACGGACGAGCAAGAGACAAAAGGACAAGCGCTAGCTTTCAACTGATTGTTTATTTTGGAAAGTAACGGTATAAATAGATCCGTATGCAAAAGGTCCTCTCATCACACATGAAAACGTGCCGCATCAAGAAGGGCCAATTCATTTTCAGTAAGCTTTGCTCGTCCGTGTGTATTAGCGCTATGCCCCGTTTTGAATCGTATAACCAACTAGCCCAAAAAGCCACGTTGACAAACTTTAATGCTTCCAGCCGTCCTGTTCGAACGATTAATCGTCCTAACGTGTATTTTACAAAGGATGCGTTGGCCGTCGCCTCAGTTCCGGACTCTCCAAGGCGGTGCCTTCAACTAATGAGTGTTGCGTGCGCATGTGCATTTGGCAGTCTGGGGCTGTTGGGGACGAAATGCGCATGCCCAGCGCTGCATTATTAGGGAATGTCATTCTTCATGAGATCTTATTAGATGTGATAACGCAATGCAGACATGAACAGCACACCTTATAGAAAACATGATTACATGTCCTGTCGTCTCATCGTCTTTGCCTATCGGTGAGACTTCATGCTATCACCGAACCAAGGCGCGTAGGCAGAAATTTTTTTCGGGGAGGGGGGGGGGGGGGGGGGGGCACCACATTGATCTGAAGTGGGGGCCGGGTACGAAAATGTGGTAAAGCATCATTTTAAGCTCGCATGCCACGGCAAAAAAAAAAAAAATTACACCATCTCCCCCTAAAGGGAACCATGTGTAGATGTGAAGCAGCGGGCGCTAACGCTTACACTGGCGGCGGCGTTGACGCTGGCGCTCATCGCAGCGTTGCGCAGGAGAGAAAACTGGGGAGGCGCAAAGCACGCAGTGATGGAGCAGTGTTTCCTACTGGAACATATCAATCGCTGCTAATGGGCAATGAGAGACAGAAGACTCCGACTGGACACGGAGACCCGCAGTCCGCTTTTAGTTAACGCGCACGCTGCGAATTTTTATTGTTCAACAGCGCACAGGAGAAATCTCCCACCGGCACCACCTTGCAGGTCGAAATCCATTGCCATATATACGGAGTGGCCAGTGAACGGTTGTGCAGCGCGAGCAGTCGGTTTTTTCAACCAAGAAACTCGCTAGCAGACGCTGCCTGCGTCGGCGTCGCGAGGCGAGAGAGGGGGGAAGCGTACGAGAGGAGAGAGAGGAGGGGACGCGCATGCGCAGTGGGAGTGTGGACGCCGCGGGCAGGGATGCCTAGAGGAGAGAGGGGGGAAGCGTAGGAGAGGAGACAGAGGGGGGTACGCGCATGCGCAGTGGGGAGTGTGGACGCCGCGGGCAGGTATGCCTAGAGGAGAGAGGGGAGAGCGTAGGAGGGGAGGCGCATGCGCAGTGAGGGTGTGGTTGCCGCGGGGAGGGATGCCTAGAGGAGAGAGAGAGGGGGGAAAGGAGGTTTTTATTTTTTTGAAAGGGTTTGCGCATGCGCAGTAAGGGATGTCACGCCGCACACCGGATTAAGCTCGGCCATAAGATGCTTCACATCTAAAATTCTGGGGGGGGGGGGGGGAGCACGTGCCCGGTGTGCCATCCCTGGCTACGCCACTGAACCAAACAGTTCAACGGAAACCCTAATCCCGTGAGCCTTTCGTTACGTCACTGCTTAGAGCAGCGTACGAGAGGTGCGTATACCTCCGCGCCAGCTGAAGGTGGTGCCTCGTAGTGGTGGCAGCCATCGTAGCCTCGGCCGCCCGGTCCGCGGGGCAGGTACAGCTCCTTCCACGCTTGGGCGCTCACGTTGGCGTACTCGGCGCCCGGTCGGCACCAGTGGTCCACGGGCTCCAGGTCTGTGACGACGGCGAAGCTCTGCGAGTAGGCCACGAACGTGGTGATCTGCGCGCACAGCAGCGCCAGCCTCTGGAAGCGCCCGAAGCCGAACACGATCATGCCCTGAATCAGCGCCGGGTCGGTCGCGCTCTCCGTCAGGGGTTGGAACAGCGACGGCAGGTACGCCGACACGATGCTTCGCGAACGCCGCAGTCGGTCCATGGCTCGCTGTCCTCTCCTTCCGCTGACTTTCGGGTTCCGAATTACAGCTCCGGAGAAATTCGTGGCCTTCGCTCGGGGGCAGCACTTCTTCTTCTGGGACTTTGCACGCCGAGCGTGCTCGAAAACGCTCGCGGCAGTTTCGTTGTCTTCGCTATCTGACCAGAGAACATTCTCCCTCCAAGTAATGGGCTTGAATTTGTCACTTCCATTGGTTACAGTTACTACTGGGATTTAGCCGCAGGAGCACTCGCGGTACAAACAGAATTGCGCGTTGAAAGTGATCTCTCACAGTTGTTGTTTTCCTCCGGACATGGCTCATACCCAACGGAGGGGATTGGCCGATGATGATGATGAAAAACGTTTTATTCGCTAAAAGGTTTCTGGGCAAATGGGTGGGGTCCTCAGTCCAGGGCTCCACTGGCCTTTGCGGCTCGCTGGGCTTGGTCGAGCAGAGCCAGCTGGCTCTCGCGATCCTTGCTAGCAAGCCACGCCTCCCACTGCCTCGTTCGAAATGTTGTTTTCCTACATTTATGAGTCATTACTGCAGCCAATCACCTGGTAGCATTACTGGGAGGGGGAGAGATTTATTTTTGAAAGCAAATATAATCTGAGCATTTAACATTTATAATTCTAGCGTTCAAACGAGAGATAAAATATACTTAAAGCTTTTCCATGAGTTATCTGATCTAGCTAAAAACACGCATTCATATAGCACTCATTATACAGAACAGTGGAAGGGGGGCAAATTATTCTATGCGGAGAATATCATACACACTACCTACCTTTTTAAATTCATTTCATAAATTACACACTTAATTGCGAATAACTTCTGCACCAACACTGCGCGAACATTTCATCAATCCATGCTCACATAGCAAATAGGAGTAATATCTTGCTGTATTCGCTTTTTATCTCACTGATGACTGTTTCTTTTTATGAAATTGTATTCATTTTTTGGATATTTTGTATTCTGTAAGTGTGTTCTGTATGATTTTCTTTTTCTTCGTGAAAATGTTTGCTATAGTTGCCTGCATTGTACAAAGAGGTGGCTGTGGGCCTCTGTCAAGTTGCTTGTGTTTCAAGCGACTTTTACTCGCAGTCTCCACTATCGTTGACGGAAATAAAAAAGAAGTTATTAGTTATTATTAACAGTTCATAGAATGCCACTTCAGTGATCCTGGACGGCCGTTATTACTCTCGAATAAATCAATTAAAACGATTTATTCTCGTGTTTGTAAAGTACTCGTTTCACAATACTAATATCACCACGCTTACCGCGAGGAGGCGCTTGGTAAGCGAGAACTACACATTTGATCTTAGCCAGATAGGCCGAGAAGCGATGGTAAGCGAGAAAACGCGCAAAAACAAAGTACGGGTGGCCACTCCACCTTGAAGTCTCCCCACCAATCACCATGACGTGATCGATTTTGACGGAAGTCTACTAGGACCTACGTCATTCCTAAATGGGTAAAAATAAAGTTCATTGTCCTCTGTGGGGCTCAGAGACTTAAAATACCAAGCTTCAGGAAGTTTCGTTGGGCCAATGTCGGCAGAATACGAAGAATTCACTTTGAAATCCGTGACGATACGCGTGGAGGTTTCGGTGCGAGAGTTAAATATGAAACGTTGACCTTGTTTTTCTCCTATATTAATATGTCCATGATGGTGAAATTAACGGCATTATTGTTTTCAGAGTACGATCTATCAATCTAAACTGATTTACCGTTTCACTTTAGTGTCCCTTTAAACCATGACGTGGCAGTTTCGACCGAGTAAGACTTGTCGCCCCCCTTCAGGCGATTAGGGGGAGCCCCCCCCCCTTTTTTTCGGGGCGCGCGACTATTATGATCCCAATGGAAAGATCCTGTCTGTAATACTGCTTGCACGCGTATCTTTAAAAAACCCGCGAATAAGCATTTGTTCAAGGAGACAACGACAGATGGCAGCACGTACGGCGCTCTTCGAGCACAAACTCCCGTTATAACAAAACCGAAGACGTCGCCGCACCGTGTGAAAGTGTTCTCTGGCCGAGCCAGATCGATCACATAAATAAAAATAAATGGAAAAGAGCCCATTAAATCTCATAGATGGAATTTAAACAAAATGGAAATGTTTTGGATGTTTCTAGAACTAATCCTCGCAACAAAATTTACTATGTACCAACATAACCAGTGCTTGAAGCGTTTAAAAAATTTCGTCGAACGATGATACAGACAGGGGCGTGGCCATAAATTTTTTTAGGGGGTGTGTGTGTGTGTGGGGGGGGGGGGGGGGTTCAACCATACTTTATGTATGTTCGTGCGTGCGTTTGTGTGTCTGCGTGTATATGTACGCAAGCAAAATTGAAAAAATTCGGGGGGGGGGGATGCATGGAACCCCCCCCCCCCTGACTACACCCCTGGATACAAATACGGACCGGCGCTAGTTTTGAACAGATTTTTGCGGCTAAACCGTTTCTCACCCCCCCCCCCCCCGCCCTTTACCTGAGCACATGTGGGAACCCCACACCTCTGATTCCATGATTAAGTTTTCCACCTACAGTTTCGATCGCATTAATCCTACAGCGTCACGTGACCCTCTCGTACAAAAAGTCACATGGTTCCTTACGAATTTGCCTAAGACGACCGGAAAGCGAAAGCCTTCTGCACTTCACGTGTTATTGCAGTGCCTCCGAGATCGGCCCACCTTTCACCGAGCGACGTTGTCATGTGATGACGTCATAGTGGCGTCGTATTGTGACGTCACCGCGTGATGATTATTTTTTGCATCACTCCAGTAGACGCCGACGCCGACGGTCACTTTTCGCGTTTGATGAGTCGTCTAATGCTTTCACCTTGATCATCGTCATCCAATCGCCCTATAAAATCGCCATCCCGGACACCTGATCTTTGTGTCCGTTTTCGCTGCCTCGGAGCACCGCTGACGTCCGTGATCACCATAGGTCTCCCACTACCATAGGCGTGCGCACGCGGGGGGGGGGGGCAGAGGGGGCGAGAGGGGGGGGGGCGCAAAGCCAGCCCCAATACATTGGACATAATATGGAGGGGGGCGGCGGGGGGGCGCAAAGTCAGCCCCAAACATTGACATGACAGGGAAGGGGGGGGCGCTGCGACGAACCTTCGCCCCCCCCCCCCCCCCCCCCTGAAGCGGAACCCTGCGCACGCTTATGCCCACTCCTCCAGCACCCCCCCCCCTCCTTCCACCCCTCCACCACCTTCATTGTACAGGGAAAGCAAGGAACGAGAAGCGGTAAGGGAGGAAACCAGAGCCGCGTGCACTCGCGACTGGCAGTGCAAGACGGCGCCGAGTTGTGGAGGAAGCTCATTATAATTCGGCCAACGATTCCAAGGCTGCCATACAAGAACCCGTGCCCCAACGCTCTTATTGGGAATCGTAAATGAGGAATAATATCCCACCGCGTGAGCACGCCAAACGTATGCACGGTGGCCTGGCGGCTCTGTGTCTTATCGTTTTTCTTCCTTGTCCATCTGCGTATATGGTGTTTCCTCGCATCACGTCCACCACCGGAGTAACTTAACTTGCTTGCCAAAAAGCTTGTAGTGGTGCAGCAATCTTTTTTTTTTATTTGCGACATAGACTTGCCCTTAAGGCATAATATTTGTTGTGTATATTTGTATTAAATATGCACCGTTAGGCCGGTGTTGTGTATGAAGTGAAGCAGTGTCTTGTGGAATGTGTTGTCATGTATCCATCGGCCATAACTGTTTGTGTCACTGTAAGCGAAGGCCGGCTTGCAGGAGATGACGGGAGCGTTCCGACTGTAACCCTTGATATGTCCATATAAGATGGTATGCATCTGGTTGCATCACCAGGAACAGAACAGTACGGGCATGTAGCACCCACTGGTAAATGCGACCAGTTCCACGTTGAGATATCACACACCACAAGAGCCGGAATGCACTTACTCGTCCACTATCTGAATGCACACAGTGGGTATATAGGACCCCGTTTGCAGGGGCGGCTCCAGTATTTTTTCTTGTGGGAAAGGGGGGGATAAAATTTTACGGGGTGGCGGCGTCCCCCTACCGCCAATAAAGCGGGTCGATGAAGACAGCAATTAAGCACGTTCTTTTATAATTTTTCTTAGCTCTAAAGTGTTTTTATACCAGGGTTCACCAAAATTTCACTGACCGTCATTTCCGTCACGGAAATGGCGTTAGTAAATGCACGTGAGCAGGTCACAAACAAAAATTAGAAAGAAATTGCTTTTTTTGTTACAAGACATTTGAACACATTCTGTAACGATATTTTTTGTTGTTGTTTTAATGGGGTATCGTGAAAACGTTGTGAATGATTATTTCTGACCGAACAATCAGACTTGTCTAGGATTGAGACCGCATTTACTCGCATACTATTAGTGCTTTCTAATGTTGCCCAACTGTTGACTACTATTGGCTAGGGTTGGCTATCCGCCGTAACATTACCGATCACAGTAACCATTGAGTTCATTCAATTTAAATCCAATAATCAAAGATGTTTTTCGAGCTTATGTTTCGCGACATTCCGGAAAAACGCCCGTTAATCTTTCGCCACATATGACACAGGGATGAAGTTGACCACCGGTCAACCGGCGAGTGCGTGTGCCGTCGACCTAAAAAGAAAAGCATCAGCTCGATCGACGTATTTTTCTTGTAAAGGGCAAGTTTCTTAACCGTGGCAGAATGACGTGAAGTTTCAGCGCCCTGTAAGTATTAGCAAGGCGCACGTCGGGCCCGCAATGAATGAATGAATGAATGAATTTTCATCTTGAATACAACTTTAAGAAGGTACAAGAGCGAAAGGCGAGCAACGCCCGACAGGGGGGCCCCATTGTCCACAACATATTACAACGGCATTTTACATGATGGCGCAAAATGCTGTTCATGAAGCGCGTAATGGCGTTGCGTATACATAAGAACGCCGTTACGGGGGGCAACGTGCGCAGCACTCTACCGCAGGACCTCTACCGCAGAACCTCATACTCTACCGCAGGATCTCATTAAAGTTATTCAATCACTCAATCAATCTACGTATCTTTTTCAAGCAAGACATGTTGGCGTCTGTGGCAGTGACATCCATATAGATAAGTTGCGAAAGGAATCCTCTAGCTTCGCGATGGTTTTCACGCATGCGCTGAGCAACTGCAGAGATTATACATATGCTTGTAATTTACCATGTTAAAAAAACAAAAAAAAATCTCTTAGTTCGAGCTTCGTGCCCAGCTTCTGCTAGTGGATGCCTCGTGTTGAGTCGGCATTTCACCTTCGATCGTTTATAAATAACCTTCGACTCGTTCCAGTAACCTGCCAATTGAAGACAGCGCTTCTTTTCAATCATGGCGGTCAGCTAGCTTAAGTATAGCGCTTCTGGGAAATTCCCGCAGTGTGGAGTAGCTTGATAAACATGCCATCAATTACCGCACGTGCCTTCGAGTAGATGCTGAAAGTGTCCGATCACGAAATTCAGAGCTCGTGAATAACCAAGACAAGGTTCCTTGAACCGCAGCAACAACTGCCAATCGAAGGGCACCGGCCATTGACCCTGCACACTCAGTGGTGCTACAAGAAACACCAAGACATCGAACACGTGCCGCAAGTTGCTTTACAGTAAAATACCACTTGAACGAACGTCAGTTGAACGAACTGTTCAGTTGTACGAACTTTTTGTTTTTTAATCCACCGCCGAAGCGCCATTGGACCCAATGCTAACGCGGTTCAATTTAAAGGGACACTAAAGGGCAAAACGATTTTTCACGTATTAGTGAAGTACAATTTCACAATCCCCAAAACACCACTCTTACCGCGACACGTCTCTTGGTAAGCGAGAAAACACGCGAAAAGAAAATGCGGGCGGAGACGCCACCTTGAGATTCCCGCACCAAACACTGTGACGTCATAGATTTTGAAGGCGTCTACTGAGTCCTACGTAGCTTCTAATCGATAAAAATGAGGTGCATTGTCATCTGTGGGTGCCATAGACCTAGCATACGAAGTTTCAGAAAATTTCATCGAGCCAATTTCGCCAAAATGCAAAAATACATTTGGAATTTCTGACGTCACGCGCGCAGATATCGGCGCCAAATTTAAAAATAAAACTTCAACCTTGATTTTCTCCGCTAATAATGAACTTATGATAGTGAAACATATGGCATTAGAGTTCTCAGAGTGCAGTTTGTCAATCTAAACCAAGTCATTGTTTCGCTTTAGTGTCCCTTTAACGAAATTAGCAGAGCGCATTTCAGTTCTACGAACATGTTTTGTGACACCACCCAATGCCTCTCACGCCATACTGATCAGAAATTTCTGGAAAGACTGGGTACAGACGGCGTTTTGCGTTTCGAGGTACGATGCGACATGTGACTCTCGCGTTGGGAGACATGCGCCAACTCTGTCTTCTGAAGAGATTGCAGCGAGCGTCCTACCCCAGGAAGAAAAATTGGAGAAGGAAGAAGTAGTAAGCCTTGTAGAGGAAGTACCAGGAATATCAGCATAAGAAGTCCTTCGCTGCCCAGCAGAGTGTTGTGACGGTGAAGATGTATGACAGCTTGGACACAGTGGACTCAATTCATGACCACTAGCAGTCCTAAGAGCACAAGTACAGCAAAGGATTACTACATTTTTTGAAAACGTGCCTAAATAAGCAGGAAATTCACATTCAAAGTAAGCAGCTTTGTACAAGGGTTCGAATTTCATTTCAACAACTAATGTTTTTCTTTAGCTCCCGATAGCAAAGTTGTAACATAGCCATTTCTGTTCAGCGAACTTTCACTATAACGAACCTTTTCCCTGAGACCCTTGAAGTTCGTTCAAGTGAAGTTTCACTGTAATAATAATATTTGTGAAGTCCCAAAGCGACGATACGATTTTTTTTTTCAGTTTCAGTTTCAGTTTATTGATTTAAAAAAAAAGTTGTACAAGATCAACAAATATACAGGCGAGGGTCCCAAAGTAGAAGAACTGTAGTGGGACATTCAGTTAACTATACAAGCATTGAGGGTAAACTAACACAGCAAGTGAACAGGATTATTGGCAAAATCAAACCATATTGGATAAAACGTTAACATTCAGATCAGTAAAACATGAAAAAGCGCAGCAAGAACAACCCCAAGGTACTAGTAAAAAAAGAAGAAGAAAATAAAGTCAATTTGACAACAGCCATGACATGCGTACCCTTAGTGCAGGTAGTGATGCCGATTATGAGGGACACCGTATAAAGGGCTCCGGAAAATTTCCTTCACCTGCGGTTTTAACGTGCACCTAAATCTAAGCACACGGGCCTGTCGCATTTCGCCTCCATCGAAATGCGGCACCATAACCACTAGACCACCGTGGCGGCCGTCGCAATCGCTTGTTCTCAAACATAAATGTACAAATGTGAACAGTAATGTAATGATCGAGCCTTCCAGTGGTTCTTGGATTTAAGAACGGCTGTTCAAACGTCGATTTCATTCTCATGGCACATGGCTAAGAAAAACAGAACGTCGGTGGTATACAAAAGCACGGAAGCGTGCAAAGACAAGTTCTATATTGGAACGTTCAGCCTGAAGCAACTAAATGAAATGTAGCGAACGCAATGAGCATTTGAATATACTGACAATCTGACCCGCCACGGTGGTCTAGTGGTTAAGGTGCTCGACTGCTGACCCGCAGGTCGCGGGATCGAATCCCGACCGCGGCGGCCGCATTTTCGATGGGGGCGAAAATGCTTGAGGCCCGTGTACTTAGATTTAGGTGCACGTTAAAGAACCCCAGGTGGTCAAAATTTCCGGAGCCCCCCCACTACGGCGTCTCTCATAATCATATGGTGGTTTTGGGACGTTAAACCCAAGATATTATTATTATACTGACAATTTAATCTGAGTACAGTCGGCTACAACCTAAAAGAAAACGTCAGATCCGCCCACAGAGATCACCGTCTTTCCCATATATAATTTACAAAAATAACGAGTTTAGAAAAAGTTTATTTCGTCGTAGGATGCTAAGAACACATCGAAACAGCGCCTACACAACAAGGACACTAAAAAAAAAACCGGCAGATCCCAGCGGGAATCGATGTAATGCGAAGCAGCCAGCATGGAGCAAATCATGCCATACACAATATGCATGTCATGGCTCACATGTTAGGACCTGTCATTTATGTTCGTCCTACAGTCACGTCGCGCAATATACCAATTCTGGTGAATATCAACCTAGCGAACATGGACGCAAGCGCACCATGAGCGTGGCATGTAAATGGCATTGTAAATGACATGCATGCCAAGATTTTCATGTTACCACCTGCCACTTATGCTCGCTATATAGTCACATTCCGCAATACCAAATTTGGTGTACATCAAGCTAGCGAAACGGCCGCGAGCGTGCCATGAGCGTAGCATGCAAGTCATATTGCACATGACATGTCATGATTTCCAAATGACCACTTGGCATTTATGTTCGTCATACAGTGACGTCACGCAATACCAAATTTGGTGTATATCAAGCTAGCGAAACGGCCGCAAGCGTGCCATGAGCGTGGCATGCAAGTCATGTTGCACATGACATGTCATGATTTCCAAATGACATCTTGGCGTTTATGTTCGTCATACAGTCACGTCCCGCAATAACAAATTTGGTGACTATCAAGCTAACGAAACGGCCGCGAGCGTGCCATGAGCGTGGCATGCAAGTCATGTCGCACATGACACTCGTAGGCGGCTAGATAGATAGATAGATAGATAGATAGATAGATAGATAGATAGATAGATAGATAGATAGATAGATAGATACGCTCGAACTCGCCGAAGTTCGCTAAGAAATGCTTCGCATTTACCCGAATGACTACGCACAATATACATGAAACGTTTTTACAAAAATGTCCAAGTCCACAGGAAGTCCGTAACACAGTGATGTCATGATTTCCAAATGACCACTTGGCATCTATGTTCGTCACACAGTCACGTCACGCAACAGCAAATTTGGGGTATATCAAGCTAGCGAAACGGCAGTCAGCGCACCATGAGCGTGGCATGTAAATCATGTTGTACATGATATGCAGGTCATGATTTTCATATTACCATCTGTAATATTTTTGGTCATGCAAAAATATCTCATCGTACCAATTTTAGGATATATCAAGTTAAGAAAACGGCCTCGGGAGCACTACGGCCATGCCGTGTAAATCATGATTTTCATGACAAGTAATTCATGATTTTCATGATTTGACCAGTCATTCATCTTCGACATGTAGTCATGTTATGCCATACCAATTTTGGTATAAATTCCATTAACGATACGGCCAGGAGAGCACAAACTCGTAGGCGGCTAGATAGATAGATACGCTCAAACTCGCCGAAGTTCGCTAAGAAATGCTTCGCATTTAATACCCGAATGACTCAGCACAATATACATGAAACGTTTTTACAAAAATGTCCACAGGAAGTCTGTAACATATGCTGCTAAGGGCTATGATTCACACACACTTACAACAATGTACACAGTACACATAACTTCGTGAACTTTCCCATAAGAACTTTTTGACTGGTGTGAAGTCAAGCACTCGCCACGGTTTCAGAAAGTTGACTTTACCATAGATAAACGCGTTTGTGTCGCAGGTTTTATGTCGGAAACTTGAACGTTCTGGCAAACTTCTTCAGTGATTCTGATATCGCTGTTCAGCCAAACGTAACGTTTTGTGTAGTAATGCAATACCTTTAGCTCTTAGTAAGCGCAGTACTTGCATTAGCCGAGAAAACGTACTTACGGTTTGAGCGGAAACCAGCTAGTATACGATTGTCTTTTACAAGCGAAAGGAAGGAGTGCTGAGGCGCTGAAGGCGGAATTTATAGATTTTTTTTAAAGACGATAGTCTTTGTCTTTCTTGTGATACTTCAACGCAGAAATTCTGGTCTATCTGTCTGTCTGTCAACCGCTTCAAACCTGGCCAAAGTTTAACCACTTCCTGAACGCCCAGCCATCTTGCACTGGTGTGTGCGTTCATACTTATGAACATTTCGGTCAAAAAACTAGTATTACGCATATCTGAGGCGCAACATCAATACATAAGTAATAGGTGGTGTGTTCCTTTAATAGAATATAAATAGATACGTAATTCTAAAGACCCTAGTGTTTAGGCTGCGCTGAAAATGCGACGCTATGCACGAAAAAGCCTTCTGCCGACGATACGGTGTTGCCGCTGGCAGTGGCCCTGGGTTCTGCACAAGCTCATGTATCCCGATGCCACTGCCAGATGGCGTCCATATCCTCGCGGAGCGCCTCCTCTCTTTTATCAATGCCAGCCAGATGCGGCCGATTTCAACATGTAGGAGGCGCTGTCTGAGGCAAGGGAAAACATAGAAGTACGGCCGGCAGAAGACTATCGTTTTTCGACGACATTTGCGGCGAAGTACGCAGATACGCGGCCAATTTTTTTCTTGGGTTGTTGTAACCATGGCTTCAGCAGGGGTGTGCGAAGGGGGAACTCGCCCCCCCTCCCCCCTGTCAAGCCACGGCCAGCACTGCCCCTGAAACCCCACTAAGGCTCCCCTCCACGCCGCGATGCAACACGGGTTTGCCCCCCCCTCAAGACCAAATGCTGCCGACGTCCATAGTTGCAACCGAGTATAACCTACGGATCGAGCAAGCCTTTATATTGATCTCCTATTTGGAACGTCGGTGATGAACCAACATTCAGACAGCTGCTTGAAAGTCAAGGACGCTGTAGGCCTCACGACAGAAGGTCAGTCGAAAAGGGGCGCGTCTCTCGACTGAACCCCGAAGAGGTCGGACCGACGCAGAGGAGCGCTCGTTCGTGCATGTCACGAAAAAAAAAATACAGTAATGACGCGAGAATACAACGGTCCTGCGATTTGCACGTCCTTCATCAGACCTGTTTGCTTTATTTATTTATTTATTTATTTTTATTTATTTATTTTTTCTACAGGGCGAAGCTTTAATAACTGATAGATTACGGCGCCGTGCGCGAAAAACCCGGCGCACACGAGCGCGAAGAACTGCCCACGAAGGTGCGTCGGTCACACGCGTGCTTGTTTGTGTGCGCAGTTTTGCAATAATTGGTGCTCTCTCGATTGTGGGTTCGTCGGCGATGGCCGTTTCTCTTACGGCATGCGGTATCATCTCTTATCGAGGTCGCTTGTCATTTCACTTGCCTGGATACGAACGCACGACCGTAGCCTTTTTCTGCAACGCAGAACTGAGAATCGTGTTTATGCAGGAAACATAGCTTTACAGAAATTTTGTGCCAAGAGAGCTGCCAGAGAATTTGTTTTTTTTTTTAGGGGCGAAGCTCCTTAGGGTGTGGGTCTGTCCCTCCTCTGTAGTTGTTGTTGTAGTCGTAGTAGTAATAGTAGTAGTAGTAGTAGGTAGGTAGGTGGGTAGGTAGCCACGTGTAGTGGAATGTACCCACTCCACGTGATAAAGATGACGATGACGCAGTATAGTGGAATGTACCCACTACACGCGATAACGATGAAGTATAATGGCGTTCTAGTATAGTGGAATGTACCCACTACACGTGATAACGATGAAGTATAAGCGCGTTCCAGTATAGTGGAATGTACCCACTACACGTGATAACGATGACGCTGATGACCATGAAGTATAAGCGCGTTCCAGTATAGTGGAATGTACCCACTACACGTGATAAAGATGACGATGACGCAGTATAGTGGAATGTACCCACTACACGTGATAACGATGAAGTATAAGCGCGTTCCAGTATAGTGGAATGTACCCACTACACGTGATAACGATAACGATGACCCTGATGACCATGAAGTATAAGCGCGTTCCAGACCACACATTCTCTTTCTGCCATGGATGAAAACGATCGAGCTTCGCCCACTCATCATCATTCACTTCGTGGATATGGCGTGATTTTTTTTCTGCAACGCAGAACTGAGAATCGTGTTTATGCAGGAAACATAGCTTTACAGAAATTTTGTGCCAAAGAGAGCTGCCAGAAAATCTTTTTTTTTTAGAAAATATTTTTTGCAGTGCACGGTTTTGGCTCAGTGAAACTTCCGAATTTTTTTTTGACAATGGCAGATTTTTTTTTTTTTTTTTTGCGAGAGACCTAACATTGGTGGTGTTGTCCTGGTGACTCGGACAGCAAAATATATTTTTTCGCAGAGAAATTAAAGGGGGTCGCCGGACATGCACAGGCGTTCTTATCTGAACACACCCAAATATATATATACTTAAATGCAAACGGTTAAGGCAGCCTTTAGGCGTAACTAGATTGTTATCAGTGGCGGGCTGCTAACACGTCTGCCGTAAATTCAGCGGATCGTGTGATTCCCATAATAACGACATTAAAACCTGACGCTTGCATGCCAACACACTTTGCTTATTACCGCGCTGTCTGGCTCGACAGTCTCGCATACGTGAGCCGATTTGCTAACCGTACACTCTTGCGCGATCCAAGACTCAACACTGGTTTTCCAGCGAATTGAAATGCAAAGGGCTCGTGTCTGCAGAGTCATTACATTAAAGACGTTTCAAGCCTATTGCGACTTGGGAGCAAGGAACTTTAAGTGTGTTGCCGTATACAGGGCACGGTCACAGGGCGTTGGTCTATGTTTTTCTCGCATACGATTCTGTCGTGCTTACTGACTGACGCGGTCGAAAATCCAACAAGGCAATATAATTTAGTTTGGACACGAGGCTATGCTATGTGTAGCGGTATAAGCCAAGCGCTCGTACGTTTTCCAAAGTATACTGATGGAAAGATGATAGCACTACAATTCTCTGGACGGTCCGATAACGACTGTAAACAAGCGTCTGTCTTGGCTTTATCACCTTGAATCTTTTCCTAAGGCTAGATATTTTTCGAGGGCTGCTACATACCGTATTTCTGGAACGTCCTTGTCTGCTTAGCAAACACTGCTAGAAGAGACGTGTGGCCATCTGCATGGCTTAACAGCAATTATTTCCTTGACGGAGTTCATGGAGTGGGCAGAAAGATGCGCACTCGGTAAAAATAGACTCCCGACATCAAGCTAAGAAATTCCCGCATTACTGCATGTTTTGTGCAGATAAATGTTTGCTTACTATAGTCACGTTCAAATGCTACGAACTGCCTCTCCTCATTCTACGCCTGCGTTGCATGCAAGTGCGTGTGCGCGAAGGCTACATGTTTGATAAAATGTAGCAGCGGAGGATTCTCTTAGGGCCTCGGAGGAAGAGAAAGGACATAAATTATATGGAATCAATCATGTTTTCAATCAGACAGCAAGCATGGACGTTGCGACGGAGTGTCTTGAAAGGGAGATTCATGCTGCAGGCCCGCGTAAACCTGGACGCATAGGCCGCCACCATACATGTTTGTATGCATTCTTTCTTGTAATATCGCCTGCTTATTGTTGATTAAACCGTGACATTTGGGTCTGACGTGTGTTAGGCAACCCATTGTAATGGGTGCAAGTAAAACGTTCGATCGCCGAACTGCACGTTTTGCATATTTAGGCAATGCCGTGTCAGTTCCGCCAAGTCTTCTGTGCTGTAGTTCAGCTCCGTTTGTAGACGTTGCTCGGGCTGCATGAATGCTTGAGTAACTCTGTCACGGGCCAGCTTTGCACATGATACCACAGCCGTCACGTAGCGTTATAGAACGGCGTAGTGCGGCTTCGCTTGCACGTACAGTGGTGTTAATTAAGGGGCAAAGGCAGCACAAGGGGAATACATTTTAAAATTCTCGTGGTCCCCGGCGCATTTTACCACTTTTCCTGGGATTCCTTCCTTACAGTTCCCGTTTACGAAACTGCGTAGTCTGCGAACTGCGCCGCTAGACGAACTGCGGTACGGTGGACAAACAGCAGCAGCGTACAAGCAAGAATTACTGGATCTGTCGATGTCTTTCGCCAACAAAATGTAGACTGCAGACTCGGGACCCCTTTGCCGGCTGGTTCGGTTTGGTTTGGTTCGTATAGGTTTAACGGCGCATAAGCAACTAGGGCTATCATGCGCAAAACACAATTGGTGTAAATTGTGTAAAAAGTTGGGTCTCCTCAATGAGCTCTTGTCTGAGCAAGGGCTCCGAAGGTCCAACAAGCGACGGTGTCATCTGCTGACGTCATCATGTGACGTCAGGTTATGTGACGTCGTGATGGCGGCGTCATATGATGACGTCACACACATGATGACGTTCGCGTTGACGCCAACGCCAACGGCGACTGTCACTTTTTGCGACTGATGAGGCATCTAAGGCTTTCGCCTTAAAACACACACACAAAAAAAAGCACACGTGAAAGCTTCACAATAATTTTTTTTTCCAGATTATAGTGTAACACCTCATTAAAGCTACTTGTACTGTCGTCAATATCGATGAGACTTCGAATATAGAACAGACGGTGCATAATGTCCTTCGTGCAAGAAGAGAGAGAGGGCATAGTGTTTCTCTCTCTCTCTCTCTCACCGGAACTGAAGCAGGGAGAAAGCAGTTGAGCAGGTCCGGCACCCAGCCAGCACTACTGGTCCAGCGACTTGCTCGATACCTGTCAATGCAAGTACTCCTCCATGATCAGTGGTACTGTGAATCTCAGCGAGTTAACACTGCCATGGACTACGCCTTCATTGGGATAAGAGCTTCGACGGTTGGTCAGCCACGGAACCCCACTTGAGTATGGGCAGCTTATCCTTCGGCGATGTGTTTAACCTGCTGATCTTCATACAAAAGACTGCCGCCTGACCATGAATGGTTTTGGGTCGATGGTAAGCGAAGCGTCTTCTATTCCGTTAGTCAATCTTCAATATCTAGTAGGACAGGGTCCTTTCTTCCGTCGTCACCCACCGCTTGACTGCTGACCCGAAGGTCGCGGGATCGAATCCCGGCCGGCGGAGGCCGCATTTCGATGGAGGCGAAATTCTACAGGTCCGTGTACTTAGTGCACGTTAAAGAACACCAGGTGGTCAAAATTTTCGAAGCCCTCCACTGTGGCGTCTCTCATAATCAAACCATTGTTTCGGGACGTAAAACCCCAAAAATTTATTTCTCGCACCATCGTATGCAGAAGCGTAACACCTTCCTCGAGTATGCTTCTGGTTCATCTACCATGAAATAGTTGAATGATTTAGTGCGCAAGAACACTGGCCCATGCTATTTCAATAGGAATAGAAGTGGTTATTACTGTTTCGTAATCATGTCATTAACCCTGGTGCTTTGTTATTGCTTCTTTGTCTCCCCGTCATCCCGGAATAAGATATCAACTAATTCAAAGGGTCTAGGTTTTCTGAATACCTTTCATATCGCTAGCTGGCTGACTTTTTTTTTTTTTTTTTTTTTTTTTTCGGAATCTGTCATGCTTTTGCACCTCTTTCTATCACACTTCGGGGAAATGGCCGAAAATCTTCGATCGTCGATAATCATCATTATCGCCAAAAATCTGCATGGCCATAACTTGTGAACCTTAATTAATGACGGCACAGGTCCGACTGTGAAACGGTATGGCGCAGACTTGGCGCCTCCCTTGGATGATCAGGACCCCCCCCTCCCTGTGCACATGCCTATGCAGCCGCTCGTTTCACGTGTACACTGCCACCCTGTTTATAGCTCAGTTCGAACTGTTCGCTGTCCTTGTGAAAAATTAGCATTTCTATCCACAACGAACGCATCACCATCACTTGCAGTG
>JALIZH010023944.1:0-11087 GCA_030522465.1 Rhipicephalus appendiculatus | reverse complement strand
CAATAAATATTTTTATGAGTTTAATTAAATGACTTGGCCAACGAGCGTGCACATACCAGACAAATACACACGCTAGCCTTGCCGATGAAACTCCTTTATAAGTGACTCAAAATATCCCTCTGTAACAACGCAACCTTTTGTGAGCCGCACAAGTGCAGGCGAAAATAACCTTCATTTTGAGGCTCCCCCAGTTAATTGAAAGCCATTTTACACGGTTGTTTATGCTTGCATGTGCTACTGCTCGGTACTAAAAGAATTTTATATAATGTACTTTGAGGGCTCATGTTTATCAATTATGATTACGTGAGAGCGATCTGGTCGCGACAAAAAAATATTTTAAAGACTTACCTTGCTTTGTAAAAACTTTCACCGCATCGTACTTAGTCTTTCCCTGCACGTCGTCGCCATCCCAAAAAAAAGTCGCCTCGCAGGTCAAGTTCTGTTTTTCTGGAGCAAAATATGTAATGGCATATTGAATGATGATGAATTTATCAGTAGCAAAAGAAACGTAAGAACTTACTCTGAGTTTTTTCGTGAAATATCGCTTGAAAGTCGTCTGGTTTTCCGTAGTGCTGTCGTAATTGTCATACCTGCACTCCACGGTTCCCAGATTCAGTCGTGTTGTAAACCCAGAGCTTCTGGCTTGTCTTGAAAAGCTATAAACGAGATAAAAGTAATAAATGGTTTTTTTTTCTTGCTGAAATTGCCAGTAACCCTAGTATCCCAAAGAAAAGGTAGTGTAAAGGGTGTGTACTCTTAAAAAACACGTATTTGCTACTTTTCATTAATTACTGATCTGCAAAGCGCTTTTCAATAATTACTGATTTTACTTGCTTCCCAAGGCGGGGAACTGCGTAACGGTGTAGATATTTCACACGTGTTGCCTCATGTACAAGCAACACTAATAGTGCCTGCGGTCCTCTTGCTTGTGGCGTCACTTGGAAGGATTGTTCAACTTCAGATAACATCACGCCGAAAGCAAGCACTGTGTTTGTCGCAGGCCATCGCAAGGCCATATACGGGTCTATGTCAACGGCAGGCAATGAAAAGTTTCTTCGTGCTTCAGTACGCAAGAAAGAAGAGTGAAAGGACAGAGTCGAGCTTAGAAAACGGATGAAAGTTGTCGGCTTACAGTGATAGGCTATGTAGCACAAGAAAATCTCTACCAAATGCAAATCCAGTTGACATCCATTTAAGGTCGATCTGTGCTTGCGACGCAGAGCAACTGGTGAAAAATCAGCAATATATGGAGTTGGGCGCAGATTGAAATCCACTGACTAATCACAAAAATATCACTAAGTTTAAATTAGTTTCTTTATGCTCGTTATTTACTTTATTTGCATGAACACTAAAAACTGCTTACTGTTCAAAAGGAAGGTGGATCGCAGGGTTCTCTAATATGTGTGACTGACAAGCGTGCCACGATTATGAGGTGCGGCTTGTGCTTCTCAGTAGGTTGTACGTCGTAAATGGGTAAAGCACCTATGTGAAGTGCTATCCAAGGTGGAAAAAGTGAAGTCCTTCAGTGCCCAGCAGAGTGTTGTGCCGGAGTAGTATTATGAGAGCTTGGACACAGTTACTGAATTCATGACCACTGCAGTCCCTAAGGGCACAAGTTCAGCAATATATGACTACATCTTTCTTAAGAGGCTAAATAAGCTTAAATGTACATTCCAATAAGCAACAGTAGTCTTTAAGGGTTCAAATTTCATTTCAACAACTCATATTTTCTTTAGCGCCGGGTAACACGTTGCAGCATAGCTAATTCAGTACCGCGGACTTTGTCTCTCTCTCTCTACTTTCTCTCTCTCTCTCTTTCTATATATATATATATATATATATATATATATATATATATATATACATATATATATATATATATATATATATATATAACATATAACGTAATGGCAACAGGCGGCGCTGACTGACGCTCCCACGTTTAAGTACACACATATATACCCTATAAAGTGGACGGAGGGATGACCGCCACCGTAGCTCAGTGGTAGAGCTTCGGACGCGTTATTCGAAGGTCGCAGGTTCGGATCCTGCCGGTGGCAAGTTATATTTTCGTCCACTTTCCTTTCTTCACATTTACGTTACAATTACTGCTAATGGCTTCCCCTATACTTTCCTTGGCATCTCTGTCTGTTAGTTCTCATTAATACTGTGTTTAACAAAGCAAGTGAGCCCTTAAGTTTACAATTCTTTCCTTATATATATATATATATATATATATATATATATATATATGTGTGTGTGTGTGTGTGTGTGTGTGTGTGTGTGCGTGCGTGCGTGCGTGCGCTGCGTGCGGGTTCCTATAAAGATCGAATGAGTTGGGATAATATTGCGCGGTCCACTCGTAGTTGTGTTTGTACACTTCGCAAAAAATAACACCTCAAATGTCCTATGCATTTCCAGCTAGGAATAACCGAAATCAACGCGTCATTATATCAAGTAGCACGACAGCGAATAGCTTTCTCTCGTTCAAAAACAGGTGTCCTGTGGAGTGTTCAGCATGGAGCGTCGTCGCATGCTAAAAAGCTTGGCTGCTTTTGACGCACCAAATAGCAACTCTTATTCTTTCACAGCCATTTACTATACTGTAGCCCATAAGCGTGCGCAGGGTGCCCCGTCAGGTGGGGGAGGGAGACACGAATGTTTGTCACAGCGCCCCCCACCCCCCTATTAAGCCAATGCAGGAGGCAGACTTTGCGCAACCCCCTCTTATTCTTTCAGAGCCATTTACTATACTGTAGCCCATAAGCGTGCGCAGGGTTCCCCGTCAGGTGGGGGGGGGAGGGAGACACGAATGTTTGTCACAGCGCCCCCCCGCCCTATTGAAGCCAATGCAGGGGGGAGACTTTGCGCAACCCCCTGTTCTTTCACGGCCATTTACTATACTGTAGCCCATAAGCGTGCGCAGGGGTTCCCCCGTCAGGTGGGGGGAGGGAGACACTTACGAATGTTTGTCACAGCGCCCCCCGCCCTATTAAGCCAATGCAGGGGGCAGACTTTGCGCAACCCCCTATTGTTCTTTCACAGCCCATTTACTATACTGTAGCCCATAAGCGTGCGCAGGGTTCCCCGTATCAGGTGGGGGGGGAGGGAGACACGAATGTTTGTCACAGCGCCCCCCGCCCTATTAAGAAGCCAATGCAGGGGGCAGACTTTGCGCAACCCCCCTCTTATTCTTTCACAGCCATTTACTATACTGTAGCCCATAAGCGTGCGCAGGGTTCCCCGTGAGGGGGGGAGGAGACACGAATGTTTGTCACAGCGCCCCCCACCCTATTAAGCAAATGCAGGGAGGCATACTTTGCGCAACCCCCCTCTTATTCTTTCAGAGCCATTTACTATACTGTAGCCCATAAGCGTGCGCAGGCTTCCCCGTCAGGTGGGGGGGAGGGAGACACGAATGTTTGTCACAGCGCCCCCGCCCTATTAAGCCAATGCAGGGGGAGACTTTGCGCAACCCCCTATTGTTCTTTCACAGCCATTTACTATACTGTAGCCCATAAGCGATGCGCAGGGGTTCCCCGTCAGGTGGGCGGAGGGAGACACGAATGTTTGTCACAGCGGCCCCCCCGCCCTATTAAGCCAATGCAGGGGGCAGACTTTGCGCAACCCCCTCTTATTCTTTCACAGCCATTTACTATACTGTAGCCCATAAGCGTGCGCAGGAGGGTTCCCTGAGGGGGGGGGGGGGAGGGAGACACGAATGTTTGTCACAGCGCCCCCGCCCTATTAAGCCAATGCAGGGGGGGGCAGACTTTGTGGAAGACCCCCTCTTAGGCCTGGCTAGGAGCAAGAGCGGCCAACCCACCTGTACACTTTCTCGCCCTCACCGTGCGCACGCTTATGGTGTAGCCTATGAGTTCGCTGAGGCTTAGTGCGACAGCTGTATCCAGAAGATTTCAACCTAATGCATGGCTTAGAAAATGGACACGCATTACCTTTGCTATATCTTCATTGGATCTGTCAATTTTTCGGCGCACTGGATAATGCAGTCACGACCAACACTGCCGCCACAATTGTTGCGAGATCACACTGATTCAGCATTCTGCTTCCAAGCTTTTTCTCTGCGTCTCAGAAGCACCTTCATATATGTGTGTATATATACTCTGGTGGCTAATAGACACACCCTGCAGCATAAAAGGTCTTGATTAAAGATGAACGTTCATCACATAAAGGTTGGTTTTATGTTCGTGCTTGAAAGCACTTTATTCTTTGAACCTGAAGAGTAAGTACGTGCCCTTTGAGGGGGCGCGAATGCGTAGCACGTTCTTAGTGTTCTTTCCAAAATATCTTACTACGTCAATGAACTTTAATTTTATCACTTGTTTCCCAGAACTAATGTTTCACGTTCCAAAACAGCACTCTGACTTTATGGAAAACTTCGACAAATATTGTCTCCCTTTGTTGCGTTCGCTATGTCAACAGTGCAGAAAGGGAGTCGGAGCTAATTCCAAGATATCTTCAAAAACAATGAATTATTGAATACCTAAGCCCGATAGCATAACGTCATATACATGAAATTTTAACTTATTTCCAGAAAAGTACCAAGACTTGCAAGTTTAACTTATAATTTTCCTTCGTAAAAAGAAGGAATACCGGCCACATAATTATCAATAATCAATCGATTCATTGATGTTTTTCTACTGGCAATTGAAGGGCTAGCCGGTTGACCATGGAACCATTCATACGGTGTTTCGCTCTACACTGTAGCGAGAAAAGGAGCAGAAGAAACGCTGCATAAGCAAACAAGCAATTGAATATAGCCTGCATATGCATTTAACAATTGCACACATATTATCAAGCTGCTTTTCGATTATTAGAAAATATATTTCATGGCAGTTGTCGAAAGTGTTCTGGAAACTATTGCTCAATTCGTTTTAAGCCGTGGCTAGTTTGCTTCATAAGCACGCCGTTTTTTGAAAAAGCTGCTTGGCTAAAAAACTTTATAGGATATTGCGTTCCGTTACTACACGAACATAGAATTTCGTTGCGCACAAAGCACTCAAATGTTTTTTCTACTAAGGGTTTACAAATGGTCTATATTATTGAAGAGCTAATGAAATTTGCCAACGCAGTAATGTTAAGTCCTGAAGATTTACCAACTTTTGCCCAAATGACATTTTAATTTTAAAATTTGGCTGATTTCAAGCATTGTAGGGAAACACTTTCATGCAGAACAGTCAGCAAGTAGCAGCTTCTGTCGGTTTTCGCTTCACGCCATGCGTTACAAAGCGTTGCGAGTTCTTCGTGTAAATGGAGTGGTTGTGCGCATATCGTGGTTTACCAGCCACGTCAATTACATCGTCGTGCGAAGGGTAGTTCATTGAGCACAATGCCGTCGGCACTCCCTTTATAGCAGGCACGCCAGTTTTCTCGCCACGAGATGAATTCTACGGTGCGATAATGTGCATAATTTAACTAGTTGTCATTGGCCAAATCGCGTAATGACTGACAACAGCTTGCAGAATCATATATATGTAATGTTTATTACAATGATACATTAAAAGCCGATAGCAAACACTGCCAGTACACTTATCCAAACACGGATGGACGGTGCCCATATTCTGGGGAGATCTCTCTGATATCTTCCGCATGGTGTGAGCATGTACAAAAATCCCCACATGCCCCCTTCTTCTACCCCTTCCCGAAAAGAATGGGAGACTGCCCTCCTCAACTGCTCCTCGCTGGAACCTCAACGGACTCTAGTAAGACGCCCGATAGTCAGGGGCCTCCTCATGCATTGTCCCGGACTAGGGACGCCGACCATATAGCGGGGTCATACTTTGCCCCGAAATTCTCTCTTCCTTCTTCTCTTTTCACAATAAATGTTTTCATCTCTCTCTATAGGCTTTCTACTGACATGAAGCTTGTATAGGGTATTTTCCCGAAGCAGTTTGAATCACTGGCGTTGCTCTGCGGTACACAACGTGATTGTCATGCAGAATGCCTCGCATCGGCAAGGAATTCCGGTATCGGCGTAGGTGACGGAGTCGTTGGTTGTGAATGAAAAATCATCATATTGTCCGTGACCATAAAATCGAAAAGATGCAAATAAAAAAACTGGCAGATCCCCGCACTGTGGGAATCGATGTAATGCGAAGCATCCAACAAGGAACAAATCATGCTGTACATAATATGCATATCATGATTTGCATGTTAGGACCTGTCATTTATGTCCGTAGTCACGTCGCGCAATACCAATTTTGGTGTATATCAAGCTAGCGAACTCGACGCGAGCACACCATGAGCATGGCAGGTAAATGGCATTGTAGATGAGAAGCATGCCAAAATTTTCATGTTTCCACCTGCCAATTATGTTCGTTATGCAGTCACGTCCCGCTATACCAGTTTTGGTGTATATCAAGCGAGCGAAACGGCCGCGAACACACCATGACCGTGGCATGTAAATCATGTCGCACATGACATGTCATGATTTTCGTATTACCACTTGTCATTTTGTGTTTGTAATACACTCACGCCACTCAATGCCAACTTTGGTGTATACCAAATTAGCGAAGCAGGCCGCGAGCGTGCCATGAGCGTGGCATGCAAGTCATGTTGCACATCATATATCGTGATTTCCACGTTACCACTTGTCACTTATGTTCGTCATATAATCACGTCACGCAATACCAAATTTGGTGTATATCAAGCTAGCGAAATGGCCGAGAGCGTGCCATGAGCGTGGCATGCAAGTCATGTTGCACACGCGATATGTCATGATTTCCATATTACGACTTCTTGTTTATGTTCCTGCCCCGCCACGGTGGTCTAGTGGTTATGGTGCTCGACTGCTGACCCGAATGTCGCGGGATCGAATCCCGGCCGCGGCGGCTGCATTTTCGATGGAGGCGAAAATGTCTGAGGCCCGATATTATTATCGTTTATGTTCCTCATACACTCACGTCACGCAATACCAAATTTGGTGTATATCAAGTTGGCGAAACGGCCTCGAGCGTGCCATGATCGTGCCATGAGCGTGGCATGCAAGTCATGTTGCACGCGATATGTCATGATTTCCATATTACGACTTCTCGTTTATGTTCCTCAAACACTCACCTCACGCAATACCAAATTTGGTGGACATCAAGCTGGCGAAACGGCCGCGAGCGTGCCATGAGCGCGGCATGCAAGTCATGTTGCACATTACATGTCATAATTTCCATATGACCACTTTTCGCTTATGCTCTTCATGCAGTCACGTCACGCAACACAAAATTTGGTGTATATCAAGCTAGCGAAACTTCCGCGAACGTGTCATGAGCGTGGCGTGAAAGTCATGTTGCACAAGGCATGTCATGATTTCCATATTACCACTTGTCATTTATATTCGTCATATAGTGACGTCACGCAACACCAAATTTTGTTCATATTGTAACAAGGCAGTAGTGGGTGTGTGCCACAAGGTAGTAGAGGGTATAAACCCAGCGAAACGGTCGCGAGCGTGCCATGAGCGTGGCATGCAAGTCATGTTGCGACTGACATATGATTTCCATATTACCACTTACCATTTAGGTTCGTCATAGAGTCAAGTCACGCCATACCATATTTGGTGTATATAAAAGTAGCGAATCGGCGCGAGAGTGCCATCAGCGGGTGTGCAAGTCATGTTGCTCATGACATGTAATGATATCCATATTACCGCTTGCCATTAATATTCGTCATAGAGCCACGTCACAGAATACCAGACTTGGTGTATATCAAGCTGTCGAAACGGCCACGAGCGTGCCAAGACGTGGCATGCAAATGACATGTCATGGTTTCCATATGACGACTTGGAATTTCTGTTCGTCGTACAGTCACGTCACGCAATATCAAATATGGTGTATATGAAACTGGTGAAACGGCCGCCAGCGCAGCATGGGCGTTGCATGTGAATCATGTTGTACATGACTTGCACGTCATGATTACCATATTACCACTTGAGATTTATGTCGGTCGTGCAGAAATGTCTCATCGTACCAATTTTTGGATATATCAAGTTAAGAAAACGACCTCAGGAACACTGTGGTCATGGCGTGTAAATTATGCTTTTAATAACAAGTTAGTCATGATTTTCAAGATATGACCAGTCAATCATGTTCTTTATACAGTCATGTTATGCCGTAACACTTTTGGTATAAATCCCATTAACAATGCCACCAGGAGAGCATAAAGTCGTAGGCGGCTAGATAGATAGATAGATAGATAGATAGATAGATAGATAGATAGATAGATAGATAGATAGATAGATAGATAGATAGATACGCTCAAAGTCGCCGAAGTTCGCTAAGAAAGGCTTCGCATTTAAAACGTACTGGTATCACACTGGGGGTGCTGGAACGGAGCTGATTTTTGCAATAAGGCTACTCTACTTTAGCATTTCTATTATCCTTATGCCAGCTCACGTTTATACTCACGTCTACTCACACCTACTTAAACGTGGTAGCGTCCATGCACCGTCTCAATAATTATTGATGTGATGCGCGGGGCGGAGGGGTGGGTGCGGCGAGGTTACTTTTACTTCAACCTGCGAACGCTTTCACGGGAAGTTCTTCATAAACATATCTAGTGAGTCATTTCCTGCAATAAAATTTTGCCTACTAAATTGTAATCACTATTTGAACGTACCATATCAAAAGGTGCCAAGTGGGGCCGATCAATGTCAAATATGTTGAGAGTAAAAGCTTTATCACAGAAAAATAAAAAAAAATATTGAGGCATTAACATACTCCTGGTATAACATTAAGGTATAGAAGGAAAGAAGAAGTCCTCAGTGCCTCCACCGCTTTCGAAGGGGGTTTATTAATCAACGATGGGTAGCAGGCAGAAAGCCGGCACAGTAAAAACAGTCCAATGGTCAGAGAGTGATGTTCGTCATACTTTCATGCTCTCCTATGCAGTTTTCGGTCTGTACAAGGGTAAGGAGGCGATGACGAGAACACCTGGACGTAGGTGGATAGATAGATAGATAGATAGATAGATAGATAGATAGATAGATAGATAGATAGATAGATAGATAGATAGATAGATAGATAGATAGCTACGCTCAAAGGCGCAATAAATAATTAAAATATTCGGTTCCAGTGAGAATCGGCCTAGCCCGTAAGCGTAGAAAGCAGGTCTTCTGCCACCGAGTCACGCTAATGCTTGAGACTGTTGCGAAAAAAATGAAACATTATATGGATGTCATCTGGAGAAAGGGGGGCAGATCCATTACAGAGCGTTCAGATGTATTTATTCTACATCAGCTACAAAAACATCAACAGAGTGCGCAGCTACGTAGGTTCGCGGTTGCTTTAAGGACGCGTAGTGGGCTTTTGGCGGATTTGCAAAAGGAAGAATTATGGCGTAGTGGGCACTTGCAGCGGACATTCAAGGATATTTTGAAACGGCCAATGTTACGCGCACAGGCATTTGTTTCCTCATGGCACTGTTGACGCATGCACCAAGAACTGATGTCAGGCTACCAATTGAGAAGGCGATGCGCATGAAGGCCGATTATGCTATCGCGTTCTACCCTTGAACGCGAAGCTCAAGCGTCCTCAAGTTTTAGATGCGAAGCATCTTATGCTTGGGGCTATGTCCGTCCCTCCCGCGTCCGGCCACTTTCATGAAGTAAGGAAGCACCCATTATGCGACCCAGAACACTGTAGAAATATGAAGGCCGTCAAACACTACCACAGTCATCAGAGTCATGGCCGAGAGCACAGAGAGGCTGCTTAGCAATGGCTAGGCAGGTGGCGTCTGTCGCCCAGGTTGATCCATTCCTTGATCTTGCTTGCATGTGTTTGCAAGGGGCTTAGTCCGTCCCTCCTACCCGCGTCCCACACCACCACAGCGCATGCGCGTCCCCTCCCTCTCTCCTACACTCACCCCCTTTCTCTACTCTAGGAATCTACTCTACGGAGCGGCGCCCGCGTCCCACATCCCCACAGCGCATGCGCGTCCTCTCCCCCCCTCTCTCCTCTATTAATCCTCTACGGAGCGGCTCCGGCGTCCCACATCCCCACAGCACATGCGCGTCCTCTCCCCTTCTCTCCTCTAGGAATCCTCTACTCTACGGAGCGGCTCCGGCGTCCCACACCCCCACAGCGCATGCACGTCCCCTCCCCTCTCTCTCCTCTCCTACGGTCCCCCCCCCCGTCCGCTCCTCTAGGAATCCTCTACGGAGCGGCGCGCACGACAGGTGGTGTGACAGCTGCATACTCCGCTGGCGGCGCCACGGTAGTTCCGCGGTATTAAAATGACGGAGCGCGCGCGCCTCATTCTCCCTCCTGCGCAGCGCCGCGATGAGCGCCTGGACCGCTGCCGTGAAATGAGAGTGGCGACGTTCCTCCCGCTCAAGCTAATTATCTCGCCGCTGCTTCGCATCCACACATGATTCCCTTTAGCGGGAGATGGGGATTTTTTTTAAACACTTCGCATTCTTCGCCATACTGCACCCATCAACAACGCCCATCGGCAACGCATTTTCTGTGACGCGGGTTCTTAACGAGGTCGGCCTAAAATTTTGAATTTCTTGGTTATAGACTAAAAATAACCTCTGGCGCATAGCCGCACATAACGGGCCTCAGTATACGGAGTATGTGCCGCACGTGACTGGCGGAAAGGATTTCATGACGCACTCGACAGAGGAAGAATGCTATTGATATGACGACCTGCAAATCGTTTTCGTTACACATCCTCCTCCTATGTTAGTTTTTGTACACACCAAGGATAGTGAAAAACGTAGATATATATATATATATATATATATATATATATATATATATATATATATATAGATAGATAGATAGATAGATAGACAGACAGACACGGTGAAAGTGGCTTTGGTTCTCTAATAAATACTTCTCATTCAAAAAACATACAGCTAATTTTATCACTTCTTTTCGACATTGCACTCTTGTCGACATACATTCCACAGTAACAATAGAGCGAGTAAAATATATATACACTCAGGAAACCAATTTCCGTTTCTCTTTCCATTTCCCAAGTGATGACTTGGCAGTAAAAATGGAAAGTAATAAGTGGTAAATAGGCATGCATGTGCTTGTTCTATAAAGGCGTCCTGCAAGGTCAGAAAGTGC
>JALIZH010023943.1:0-60708 GCA_030522465.1 Rhipicephalus appendiculatus | reverse complement strand
AGCTCAAGACCAGCGTGTCTTAACCCTTTCAGCCCTGGAGTTTTTATTTTGGTCAGAGACGTTTCTTGTGCGCGTTTTCCTAATATTTAGGTGCTCAGAAGACTAAAAATGAAAAATTGAGCCAGTTGTGCAAGCATTTATCGATTAATGACCATGGCATCAAATTAGGTCATCAGGCAAGTAAAATGAGAAAAATGGTTTCTTTTTTCGTGCCTCTCACTAGAGTACACAAAACGTGAACCAACGTTATATTTTTCAGTGTGATACTCATTGAAACAGCTTCGCTACGTCGTCCCGAAAATGGCGCTTAACTGCCTCAGCTCGCGCATCTCGGCTTCATACAAGATCTCGGTCAAGCTTCTTTTTTGTCGCCCCCAGACTAACAAAGATGCCACAATATTGATGTCTATCGCAGTGGGGATCATTGAAGAAGTATGCCCCCCAGAATGAGCAGTTTTGGTTTCATTCCCGAGGTTCTAGGGGAAATCTTGTGTGGTGGTGTCATTTGACACCGCCAGGACCGAAAGGGTTAAGCTGAAGCAAACTCTCAACCCATTCCTTATTGCGTGCAAACAACGCGATTGTGGATGGGAACCATGCCTTTCAGAAAGCCCACGACCATTTCGGCTATCAACGAGTGCCGTTTTCGTTCTTTGGCGTCGCAAACATTTGCGGCCCTTCGCGCTTCGCGTGCTCTGAGCATCATCCCGAGTCCACCAGGTTACGGCCAAATGCGACCGAATTAACGAGAGATTGCTGCCACTAAACAATGCGTACTCTGGCCGGGACCACAGAACACGTCCGAATTGCCCGATTATCGGAATTAACGACTGTCCAAATAACGAGCTTTTACTGTATTTGGAAGATACTGCTGTAATAATTTGTTACAAGTGCTATAAAACATCACTTGTCGATCAACCGCTGCAGATACGAGCATTGTAACTGTTGGAAGCATGATCTAGGTTTGTCTAAGCAGCTTTCGATTATAAGTACCGTTGCACTGTGCGATATGAGGAAATTTTCGTACTCACCATTTTTGTTTGTTTGGTTGTCAGAGTGATTACGCCCACCTGCCGATGCCAGAAGAATTTCGAGGCTTGTTGGAGAGCTACGTGGTGCGTATGCGGCAATCGCGTCATGCAGGCACCTTCTCTCACATATTTCCGAACGCACCTGCACAGCTTCATTTTACGCTAGTATGTGGCATATAGGGCAGAGGAGCGTGTTGATGCGCCAGTTGGTTTTTGCTAAAAGACATTTTTGTAGCGTCAAGCACAATCACAAAAAGAAGAAACACAAGACGACAGGACAGACATTCATGCTTAAGAGCCCAGGCGATACAAACACGGACACAAAAGTGAAGACACCAGAAACGCCGGCTAACACCTGCAAAGGCGCACAATGGCGGAAAAGAAAGAAGGCACGAAAATCCATCTGCGCATGCCCATGCAGTAGGCGAACCTATCAATCCGGCACGCGTGGGGGTCTACTTGATAGGAAAGTATAAGGAACTTGATTTCGTCTTTACGATAGGCCATGCCTCAACCATTTAACGCGTTTCTACATTCCTCGGATGTCGCAAAATCGCGCATTCATCGAATTTTAGAATGCACTTACACTCTATAATGTGAAGACAGATTTAGATGGAGAGCCTCTGGTTAGCCATCATTTATGTTCCATTAAAATCTGGTCAGCAGAGCGACCCGTCTTCCTTACGTAGAAGCGGCCGCAGCTAAACTGAATTTTATACAGAATACCTGTACTGCAATCAGCAAATTTGTTGGTGTGTTTCAGGAAACAGATGTCAGTCCGCTTCTTTATCACCGGCCCATTATTTATTCGAACGGTGGTACATATCTTGCCTAGCTTATTGGCAGCCGTAAAAACCAAATTAACACCGTATCAATCCCCCCCCCTATTTGTTAGCCTGTGAGATGCTTCACGAATGTAAGGAATACCTAAGAAAAGGTTTTTCCTATTGCTTTCTGCAGCCATGCTCGGACTTAACAAAACGGACTTCCTTAAGCGTTCAGCGTCAGTGGCCACTGTCATGCGAGGATAACCTGCACCTAAAAAATACAGAACCTGTGCATTAAAGCTGGCACTCATTTTGTGCTCACACGACTTAGTAAGAGAAGAATTAAGGCATGACATGAATATACCGTTTTCTTCAATCTGAAAATGTTTCGACGAGAACTTTATCAGCGGTTTAGAAGATCTAGGAGAATTTCGCCAGCAATCGTGTTTGTTCTGAAACGTTAAGTCAGTTTCAAAAAAATTATATTGTATCAATCTGAAGCAATTCTTGTGTTAAGTTAAGCCCCGGTCCGTTTAATTCAAATTGTTTGCTCACTAAGGTAATCCCCGATTGAAAGTCATCACCACTGCAGAAAACCAAGCAGTCGTCCACGTACCGAAATACCTGAATAATACAATTACCTAGGGCGTCCTCTATACGTTTGTCGATCTTGCTGATGTATAAAGCACTAATAATCAGAGCAACCTCAGAACCACGGCAAATTCCTGGTTTCTGCGCATGAACGCCTTCCTTACAACCTACCAGCGTCGACTTTAAATTCATAGAGAGGATTTCTAGAAAAGCATTCGTAAACAGATCAGACTTATCAGTGAAGACCGTTTCGAGCGCTTGTTCATTAATACAATCATTTACACACTTTAATAACCATTCATGCGGCTAAGAGTAATAATGTCCTTGGATACCCTTGTGGAAAGTTTTACAACATCCAGGTTCTCCTCTGACAGAAACTGAACTAGCGCCTGAGAATTACGCATGCGAAAAAAAGCCTGAAAAGCTGAGTGAGGTCAAGGAGTTCTTCAGGTAACTAGAAATGGCACTTTGTCAGGTGCCTTTCTATGAAACAATAGCACGAAAAGAAATTTCGTTCACATGTGTTTTTGCTGAAAAAAAAACAATGCGAAGGTGTCTGATTTAGCCTTTTTGACATTACACGCTATCATCTGAAGATTTTAACTACCGATGCTTTAAGTTTGACTGTCTTAAAGTTCTTTTTTTATGTTTGTTAACGCTTTTTTATGGGAACATGCTGTTTTCCATAGTTACGAAATACGTGGCCTTATTTGAAATGGCAGGCCTGAGTTTCTTCTCCGCACAATACTTAACCACATGACGGATAGGATATGCAGTGCTAAGCTGCTTATTAGATACCTTGGTACTACCAATACAGTCTCATATGGAACGCGAGCGCTGTTGTTCAGGGACTAGTCCGGTGATACTGCGTTGCAGGCTTAAAGGCCAACTCCGGTGATTTTTCGAGGTTAGTGGAACCAATAAAATTTGCTGGGTGCGTTCCTTTGCAAGTTTCCATCATGTCCCCAACAACAGGCTGGAGAGATACGAAGATTCTTTATAAATGAGTTTTATAAATATCTCTGACTCTCCCAACTGGCTTGCCACAATTATTGGCAACATTGTGTGTGTGACAAAGTCTACGTCAAATCGACGGAAGTGATGGAACTGAGGTGGCACTACATCGTCTGTTGTCCACAAGGCAATTAGATCGCGTGTGTTGTTTAGCCAACGCTTCGTTGGTTCGGCGTGCCAATTTCACTTCGTTATGGGCCCGCGTGCGATGGGTGGAAAGTGTTGTTGTGTTGTGGTTGCGCACGATTTCCCGTACCTGAAGATTCACGAAGCAGTCGGAGCTAACGATTACCCTTCGTCTCGATATTAGAGTGTCTTAGCTAGCAGTGCCGATTTACTGCACGGAAACTGCGGTACTACCGTACCGGCTGAAGAGTGCCCATGCGTGAACATTACGGTAATGTGCTAAGCGTGCCAATACCGCACGGAAACACTTTCTATAACGAATACATAGTGCACCGTGACCGGGTCTAGTGCGTCGTGCGAAAGGCGGCTCGTAATTGGCTTATGTCTAATTCCTTCAGCCCTGCCAGCGCGATTTTTTGCGCCGCTATTGCCGAACTTATGCACTCTTCTTATAGCAAGTTTAAGAAGCTTCAGTAGTCCGCAAACTTTTCAGCGATAGCATTTTAGCGATCGCGGCCCCACAATCTCGAGCTGCCTGGACAGGTGGCGCCATCTGACGGTGGAATGTGCAACCAAACAAGCAAATAGCTAAGCGGGTGTGTCCTACATCATCGAAGAGAAATGGCGATTTTACTTGGCCACATATGTGCCCCAATCTCAGCTGTCATTTTCCGACAGCTCCGAGGAGCTTGTGCTCGTAGCATGGTCAGTCACAGATATGGCGCGGCTGTTGCAACGGTGGACGGGGTCACCTTTCCCCTGAGCATCTGCTCTTCGCCGCTATCGCAGCTTTTATACTCCGTGCTGACGGGACCGGCATGCCTTGCATGGTTTCCGGTTTTTGTCAATGTCTACGGCACACGAAGACAGAACTGCTCGGTTGGGTATCGGTTTCGGTGTTGCGCTTTTTCGCTTATTTAAAATTATCGTCAACTTTTCGGAGCATTTCCGCTATCAGGACCATGACAGCGGCGTCTCAGGAACACAACAGCACCATTACATTGACATGGTCAAAAAATCGCTGGAGTTGGCCTTTAAAACGTCTATGGCTGTTAGATTAGATTTAAAGCAATATTGTGGACCAAAGGCTGGAGTTTTGCAGTGAATATCTTCTAAGGCAGCTAATTCAAGGACTAGCAAGTTATTTGGCGGTGAAATAGAAGGTCATATTTTCCTCTTACATGGTAGAAGCTTGCGAAGGTTTACCCTCCACAAAAATTCGCACGCGGGTTAGCTACCCTAATCCAATCGGCGTACAGCTGCTCCTGGCGTCGAAGGTCCGGCGGAGCAGAGTAACGGACTTTGAGGCATTCCTGGTAGAATCTGACTTGACGGCTGCATTCCGCTGTAAGCATGGCACAAATACTCCTGGCATGTCCGGTAGATGGCTGTAGAAAGCTGCAGAAAAACTGAACTTCAACAGGTAAACTTGATTCTTTGAAAAGCACGACATATTCCTAGCACGAAACAAAGAAATAGCAGTTAAGCAAGCTAAGGAAGCAGGATTGTTCAGATATGTAGAAGAACACGCAAAAGGGCTTTGTGTCCTAGAAATAAAGCCTGGAATGACACTGAACTGAGCCCCGTCTGTTAAACATGAATACCTAGCAAGTAGCTCAGCTCTATGTCATTCCAAGGAGAGAAATAACACCTGTCCTGTCTTCTTGAGCTTCGTGTTTTTGTGAATGTGCTTGAACGATACATAAATCTCTGTTCATGACAGGGCCGTGCTTAATTTTGAAAGGAGGAGCTCATATAGAAAGAGATTGCATGCACAATAATATAAGTAGTGAGCGCTTTACGTGAAGGCGCAAATTCTCGCAAAGATACAAAATTACATCTTAGAAAAGTATCGCCATACCTATTCTAATGGCTCTGCCTGTAGTGTTCGTCCCTAGGGGCGTGGTTTCGTTTGCATCTGTAAAAAGGCAATAAATGAATGGACACTGCATAAGTTTGAAAACCGCGGACTTCAAGCTTGAGTCATAAAGCACTGATAGCATTAATTGACAGTTGGAGTTGTTTTTGCACAGCACCTCTGCGGAATCTCGGAAGGCGGCGAGAGACTTAAAGGCAAAACGACCACCTGTCGTTTTTAGCACGAAGTCACAAAGAAATCGATACAGATCTCACAGAAAGAAAGCTTCATAGTTGCCGTAATATGTGTCTTGGGGTAGAACTCAAACATTGGTGAATGCCTTTTCGGGGCACTCTACCAGTTAGGTTAAGGAAGAAGATAGCAATATGCAGCGCGAGGGAGACTCGTGATACTGAAGATTGGGCAAGTTGGTGCCCTTCGTTGCTGCGGCCCCCTTTTCTTCCTGCTTAAACTCAGCTGCGCTTTAGCAATACGCGAATCGTGAGGGCGATTACGCAAAACTGGTTCGTTATAATATGCGTCCATGAGCTTCCACTTGACGAACTGGCCCTTGCGCTGCCAATTGCTTCGTTCCTGGTGAGCTGAACTGGTAGAAGGGCTACCCTGGGAAGGTGTTGGTCTCGGGTGGGATCCTCTGACCAAGACGAATTTTGCGTCAACCAAGAAGCGTTTTTGTGGGAAATCTGTATGGATTTCGTTGTGGCTTCATGTTAGAAACGGGTGGTCGTCAATTGCCCGTTCGAAGTGTTGCTTTCGCTAATTTGACGCAATACATTTTGCCGTGTATAATGCCCGCAACCGATATAATGCTTCTGTGACAGTTAGCTATTAATCATTGATTATTACGCCGGGAATGTTATGTACCTAATGAGAAAGGCCACGTTACGAAGAGCCGGCTTGTAGAGAATAAAGAGAATAGTAGGACACCTTCGCGCTGGTTGTTTCAAGCTTCAACGAGCAGCAGAGCTTTGAGGTCTTCCTTAGCACATCAGCCAAGCCTAGCCTAGCGATTTTCAGTTAAGCTTTGATTTAGCCTCATGAGCATCAAAAGGGGCAGCTAAGCCTAGGAAAGCAAAGTTGTGCCTCTCTTTCTCCTTCTCTAACGCTTGCTCTTTTTTTCTCTCTTTGTTTTTCTCGTCCTCTCGCCCTCAGAGACACAATCGTATGTTTCCTATAAAGGCTTCTTCTGTTAGCGTGCCTGCATAGCCTACGTCTTACGACGTTCTCCTTGTGCGTCAAGCACACTGGCTCTAACTCCGCCTCAACAAGAAATTTTAATGATTTCCTTTCTTCCTCTTCCCTGATCCTCTCCTCCTTATTTGCTTGATGCTCCCCACTACGCCGAGCCGAGTTTTCGAATAACGCTCCCCCTACCTCCTCTTTCCAGGCTCCATGCCTCAGCGCCCCTCGTTTTACTAGGCTTTTCACTCTCCCACCCTACGCTCCACCTTGCGTCCCCGCCACTCTCCCTCACTGTACTTCGCTCCACTCTTTGTCTCTCTCCACTGTCTTCACTCTACCTAGCACCTACTGTCCTCGGTAGTGGGGCTGGCGCAATTTCTGTGGTGGGTACCCGGCCGAGTTACTACTGATACCGGAGTTTTGCCAAGCTTACAGAGCTCCGCTGTCAAAATACGGACATGTCGGCCTAATAGAGCACGCGTTTAAGCTGCTCAGCGCTTTCGGTAGGAATTCGCGCGAGATAAGCTGCAAATATATTGAGAGGTGTCTAATCGGGCAACTGGCATTTGAAAAGCTCCGTTACCATGATTACTAAATGTATCAAAGCTGGAACATCGTACTGCTAAGATAAGAAAGTGTAACAGTATTGATTTCGTGTGTTCGAGAAAATGGTATGAAACACGCCAAAATGAAAACTGTATTTATAGAAAACAGGTCGGCAAGAAGCTCACCATGACAGGCACTGCATGTTATGCACTAAAGGTTTCAGCATTGAATTATATAAAACAAAGATACTACACAACTATTTCTCTACTTCTGGTAGTGTATTCACAAACGCATAACTCTACATATAAGAACCAGTGTTGCTGAGTTGTTACGTAGCCCCCATTGCAGATTAATGGCATGTGTGTAAGTCCCGATTCGCCATGAAACGAATAGTTTCTTCTCAATGTAATATTATACTAAAATCAATGCTCCCAAGTGCTAGTAATATCTGATAGACTCAGTAAATAGGTTAACACGTTTCTCATTAACTGCTCCTCTTTCATACTTTTCAGGTGTGCGCCCAGAAAGTGCTACTGAAACCATCTATTGACTTGCAAACAATCGATGACGTGACTGCGGTCACATACGCAGCCATACATTCTTTTGGTTGGACCTGAATTAGAAATGACACTGGCGCCATGATCGAACATATTATCAGTCTCTCGTAGTAATATCAATTACTCTAATAATTACATGTTATATGCATGACAGATATCCTGTGCATCCCGAGAATAAAATCTTTTTTGCACACATCCAAGACGTCTTGCATGTCGCAGGCTATGCCCGCAGAAAAACCAACACGTTGCAGTTCATCCGACGACCATTCTTTTTATTTCCTGGTGCAGTATGTATGACCGTTACAACAGGGATATTCATAATGCTCGGTGCTCCGGCAACACTGGGCGCCTCCGCCATTTTTTGTTGGGTGCCGAGGCGGCATGGTCTGGTAGCGTATCCATCAGGAGAGGCCATGCAGAGGCTCAGCCGCAGTCACTGGCGGAGCTTTCGGACCAAGAAAATGCGGCCGTTTCTTTCGTCATCCTGCTCCGAACGGTCAGCGAACCTTACTGTGCTACCACAAACTGTCGGGAACGCAATATCAGAGCTCTGCGCGCTTGAAAACTCATTATGCCGGCAGATGCAAGGGGCGCACCGCTTCGCAAAGGCGAACAGCTGTTTTCTAGTGGCGTGTGCTTCCGATCTGAGGTAGGCGTTCAAGAAAAGTGTTCACTGCAGATGAGATGTGACTCTCAGACTTCTCAGATAACCTTGCGTAGCAATACATCTCCACTGTATTTCCCACTGTGATTATAATAAGACGCGTCAGATATCAAAACCACATTCTTTCTGCGTGACCTGTGCAACGCTAAGCTACATTCCTCGGCTCATTTCCTTAGCCACAGGCCTCTATTCGCCTCGTGTGCCACCGATGGCGGCGCTGCGAACGGTGCTCCGGTGACGCCAGGGCGGGGATTCGGCTTTTGTCGTCTGCTACGCTCTGGCCAAAACAGCAGCATTTTCGTTATATTTCGCTCGCGTCGCACGGGGTTCCGCGACTACTAGCTGCATTTTCTTTTTATGATATTTCTTGAGATTACTGCTAGCATTACAGGAGTTTAAGAAACGTCAACATTTAACCTATCTTCTGTATACACGCAGCTATCGCGGTCAGGTTCATGCCCCCCGAGTTCGTAGCGTCACTCACTGGGCTGCATGGCGTTGAAATAGCTTACGTGAAAGCGCGCATGCCCCCGCCAAGTGAGTTAAAGAGAGTCTACGCTGCTTTGAAATTGAAGCGCGATCAATTTTGAGGGCTTATTCGCAAAAATCAGCGTTGTGTAAACAGACTTGAGTTGAACGAAAATTCACGCTCCACTCCCAATTGTTGTCATGTGGCCTTGTGCAGACACGGCAGCCGACAAAATGAAATTGATAACTTCATCGACCCGCGGGTTATTGCGGACCACTAGCATAGATTGGGCGAGCTGGATGCAAATAAGATCGCTCGGAATGAAACGCCAGCGGTTGTGCTTATGATTAGAGATAGATATGCTCACGAGCCACATTCAGGTTTTCGGTCGCACAGTGCTGCCTAATCGACTGTGCGAGCATGTCAATGGTGATGACAGGATGGCGTGCACTATATTTCTAATGCTTGGGCAACGCGATCCGCTGCAGTGTTCGCGTTTCATTTGACACCGATAGTACCTAAACAGTAGCAAAAATCTGCGAATGTGTCCAGGAAGAGGAGAAAGAGAGCTCTTTCCCGCCGTTATTTTGTCCTCTGTGGCTGATTATTGCTATTCTTTACCGTGCTGTAACAAGACTGAATATTTTAAAGTGAGAGCCTTAGATTCCTCATCAAATGCGAAAATTGACCGTCGGCGTCCCCCGTCGCCAGTGTCAACACGAGTGATGCGAAAATTCATCACATGATCACGTCATCATGACATCCCAGACCGCCAAAATTTGTAACGTCATAACGTCACGTCGCATGATTACGTCATCACATGACATCGTCGATTTGGATTGCCTTCGTGATTGGTGGGCTGATCTCGGAGGCGATGCAAAACCAGGTGATGTGCAGAAAGCTTCAGTGCAAAACCGCGTTACGTCTAGAAAGCATTCGGAGGGGGGCGGAGAAGGAACAATACATCGAATAAAGAAGAAGATGGCTTTCGCCTTCGAGTCAACTTAGGCAAATGCATAAGGATCTCGAGTCTTTAGTACAGTGATCGCACCAAGCCCTATCAGGAGTCGACCGTTGAGACTGATTTACAGTATTTTATTGCAAATACATCTTCTTACGACTTTCGATGCGAAAGCTTTGTATTTATCAACGTTAGTATGATTACACTAATTCTGTTCAGCATATTTTCAGGACACCGTGAACGAGTGAACAAATGTCGATTTATTAGCGTAAGGATTAAAATGTTGCAAGAAAAAAAAAGAAAAGAAAATCCCTCTGGACAACCTACCAATATTGCAGCCCCTTTAGACTCACCCTGTTTATTTCGTGTTTCAATTTAAAGTACTTACGACGCGCTCACACAGCAGATGCTAAAAATGTGGATTTAATGAAACGTTGTTGCCGGTAAAGCCATTTAATTTATTTGAATGACATCACACGTCATTTTTTATGCTCCGAACATACGAATTGAACCGAAGGAGCAGGCTTGGCAACCGAACACGCGCAGCTCGCGGTATACATTTATTGCGCTTTAACGCAGACATGGAAGCTGAAGCCTGAACGCTGAAGTCAGAGATCGAAAACGGACAGGAAAGTCATTTTGAGTGCGCCACGGCCATAGAACAGTCGCGAAAAGAAAAGTTCACCATAGACGCAGATGTACACATGGATGGCTAGCAGACGACACCAGGAGCAATCGACACAGAACGTGCTCCTGACGGCAACTCAACTCGATTTCGCTGGGCGTTTTGCTTGAACATTCAGTACAAATTGCTTTATGAACTTGCCTACTAATGTTTCAATAACTCGAGCACGATAGACAGGCCGGCAGCGTCGAGCAGCCTTCACGTAGCGAGCGCGCGCGCGAAGAGTTGCATCCGAGTCCCTCTCCCTGACGTCACACGCGAGAGGGCGCCACTCAAAGATCTCGAGGCGAATAGACCCTTCGCAATAGCATTTGTCGTGCATTTCTTAAGTAAACAAGACATTGACATGTGGATTGAGTGGTGCGGCGCAAATAAAAAAAAATACTGATCGCGCATTTCAACGGTCTTCAAAGAGAGCGTCCAGAGTAATGCTCTTTTACTTCACACTGGCTGTTAAGGATGTTTTCTGGTCGTTATCTATCACGGATTTAGTATTGCCTTTCAATTTTTTTTTGTGATAGATTAGACGTGCATTGACATGTATTTTTAAAATATTTCGCTCTTGGCTTTCGCATGCCACGGAGGCGCGCATTACAACAGGCACACGAACAGCCTACGAAGGCCAGCGATCAGCGGAAAGATTTGTGCCATGGATACCGAAGAGAAAAGCTCCATCCACTGCATGGCTCCGCAACTTTTAGCTCCGTGTTCGTAGCTCACGCTGACAAAAGGAAGCAAAATATTTAAAAAAAAACTCGGCAGATCGCACGGACTATGGCAATCGATGTCATGCGGAGGGAAGGTGACCGTGGTTAAATTTTGTATTGAGCGAAATATTACGAAATTACGCTAAAGATATATGTACAAATGTTGTGCGCACAGACATATGCTGAACAGTCGCATATTTGAAGTTTATTGTTAACGAAGTGGCGATACATAAAATGAAGGAGACGTTTTACAGACTATGGTCAACGCTTCCGATGTATGTTTTATGCAACGAATTGTTTACAGCTGCGTGACAATGCCAACAGCAACATGGGTGTTACCAACACCATAAGCGGTAGGCTGATATGTAGCGTACTGAAATACAAATAGACGCAAACCTACGAGGAAGAAAATTAGAGAGAACAGAAAGGGCGTCACTCGCAACTAACTTTATTCTCAGAACATCAGCGATTTTATAGCCGTAGCAACTATGCGCGCGCACATCGCCTCACATGCTCGTCAAAAAACACTCGATAAGATTGACAAGAAATGACAAAAAAAATTGATTAAACGAAAAAAGATTCGAAGAAATCAAACTCACCACCACGCAGAGCAACAGAAGTGTCACTAACACATATATCTCTTTTCTTTTTAATGTAGTATGCTTCCATGATTTCACGCGCTAATGTATCTTTACTATTTCCAAGAACGGAAACACTGGAAAACCCGGGCTCACACTTACAGGAGCCACAGTGCACCGGCAAATGTGCCGAAAGTTTATTTTTCACGGAAAGTTCATGCTCCCTAAGTCTGTCATTTATGCACCGGCCTGTCTGGCCGACGTAAACCCTACCGCAACTAAGCGGGATCTCGTACACCACGCCAACCGAGCAGGCGACATACGGTCTTGCGTGCCTCTTCCCACACGGGGAGGGCCTCGGTGCAGTCGAAATTCGTGGGCACAGGCTCGCCAACTTGCGGGCGCCGAGAACACCATAGGTACCTTGTACCTGTTAGCCACATTCTTAAGGTTGTGAGCAACCTTGTGCACATATGGCACAACCATGGGCCTTTTTTCAATCGGCTGCCTGTTTCTTCTCGATCCCTTCAGTTTTTGAAGGAGGGTTTCTGAGACTGCGACGACGACAGAACTAGGGTAGCCAGCTGAACACAGCCGCGTGACCTGATTACTGAAACTTTCCTGCATTCTATGCGGACAAGACTTTACCAGTGCTCCTTCCAGGCACATGGAAGCAACGGCCCTCTTGACAAGTTTAGAATGCAAAGCATCAAAAGGTAGAAGTGCCTTGCGTGAACGCGGACAATATGCCCAACATATGTGCGTCTCCGAGAAAGTGAGACTCAGGTCTAAAAATTGCAACACGCTGCCAACAGGAAGTTCATGCGTGAAAACAAGTCCCTTGGCATTTTATCTAAAAAGAGCTAAAACCTCATCCACTGAGTTAGTGGTTGTCAAAGAAGGGTTAGCTTTAAAAATGACTAAAAAGTCGTCTGCATACCTAAAAATCTTCAGCTTCGCATCGTCAATAACCTGAGCCACTTCTCTGTCAAAATACGCTAAAAATATGTTACATAGAACAGGCGCCACGCATGAACCTACGCAGATCTCTTTTCTCTGAATATAAAACTGATTATCGTGACACACGAACGTCGAGCACAGATAAAACTCGAGCAACGTCAAACAAATCTTCAACGTCAATAGAAAATGCATTGCCACCATCGTTTAAGCCTATTAAGAACTGCGTAACATCACTTGACTTCTTAACTACAAAAGGATCATCCACAACAAGCGTATTCAGATGCTTCAGTAAAAATTTACTTACATTCTGTTGCCATGATTCCCGTTCGCTAACAATACACCTGAATGGCATGTCGACCTTATGAGTTTTTACACTGAAAAACACAGACAGCGCGGCTCGCTTTGAGGAAGTGATTGCTTTTGAGAGTTTTTGAAGCCCCAGATCGTTGCACAGCGAAATCGCCTTAGCATTTACCTTGTTCAGCTGTGTCTTCGCTTGGGCAAAGTTCTTGTCTAAAGCTTGCGCAGCTTTTTCACAAAAGGCTTCGGCCGACAATACGACAAAGCCACCCTCCTTGTCGGACTGCAAAAGTTGGAGGTTATTTTTCCTGAAGTATGAAACCACTTGCCCAGTCGCATCCTTGGGAAGAAGATGTGTACGCTGTACGGTCTTCAGCAGGCAATCAACACCCTCCAAAAGGCATCTTTCGCGGTCGTCACCATCCGCACAGTTGGCTACACGCCAATTCAAGGCCAGCAACTCGTGGACCCGGAGACTTGGTGGCACGGAAAACTTCGGACCTTTCCCGAGAGTCATGGAAATTTCCTCAGGAAGGTCTACGTTTCCTAAGACGTGTATTTGGGTAGGTTGAGCAGTTTCCTTCTTGGCACCCTTCGGGAGATGATTCAGCGTACATCGCCACCAAAACTCAGTAGTCTGCGCTATGGCTTGCTGACAAACCTTTAGCCTACGGTGAGCGAACCACCCGGTGTCCAACTCGAAGCAGTTGAGACGCAAGCAGTCCTGAAGAAAGCGAATCTGTCCCCACAGCTCCGATTTCCAAATCCGGCAAATCCTCCTCGAATGACTCAGTGATGGCTTGACAGACCCAAACAAAGGAGGAGGAAGAGGAGAAAAGGAAGGACAGGGAGGTTAGCCAGTTCTCAGACTGGCTGGCTGCCCTGTGCTGGGGATGGGGGGTAAGGGGAATAAAAGATGACAGAAAAGAGATGTTATAAAAAGGAGAAGAAAAAAAAAAGAAAACACTAATACGATAAACGACACTGCTTAGAGTCTGTCTCTGAGACCAGTTGCACGCAAGAAGCGCAACAAAGCTCTCAATGCCTTGCGTGCCGAGGACGGTCTCGGCCAGTGTCCTAAGACCCGTTCCTCCGACAATGGGCGATTGTCCAGTCTATCTAGCACCTTTTTAAGTTCTTTCCTTGGCGCCCTGAAGCGAGGACAGTCACAGAGAAGATGGGCGACGGTCTCCTCGCAGCCACAGTTGTCACATGTCGGGCTACTGGCCATTCCGATTCGAAACAAATAAGCATTCGTAAAGGGCACTCCGAGCCACAGGCGGCACAAGAGCGTCTCCTCGGCTCTGGTGATTCCTGACGGAAGACGGAGCTGTAGATTTGGGTCCAAGTTGTGAAGATGGGCGTTGGTGAATTCCGTCGAGTTCCACTGTGTCAGTGTCAGTTCCTGTGCAAGTGAACGAAGCCTCGTAGCGGCGTCCGTTCTCGATAATGGTATCGTTGCACATTGGAGAGCATCATGAGCAAATCGGGCGGCTTCATCTGCAAGGTCATTTCCGTAGATACCGCAATGGCCCGGTATCCACTGATATATTACGTTGTGCTGCTTCTCTACAGCCCGGTGGTGAAGTATTCTTATGTCAGCGACTAACTGTTCGTTTGGTCCATGACGATATGGCAACATAATGCACTGAAGGGCTGCTTTAGAGTCGGAAAAGACTGACCATGCCTGTGGCGGTTCTTCAACTACGAACTCTAGAGCAGCACGGATGGCGGTGAGTTCGGCGGCCGTTGATGATGTCAAATGCGATGTCTTGAATTTTAAGGTTACGGATTTCTCGGGAATGACCACTGCCCCTGCTGAGCTTGCAGAAGAAACTGAACCGTCCGTGTAAATGTGAATGCGCCCGCTGTGTTTTTCATGCAGGAACAGTAGTGTGGCTTGTTTTAGGGCCAAAATTGACGACTGCTTTTTCTTTTGTATTCCGGGAATGGTTGTCAGGGCTTCCAGTGGATGTAGACACCACAACGGTAACGGTGGCCTTGCTGCGGGCGTGAAATTCTCGGGAATCACCATGCGATACGAAGCAATAATAGTGCTGAACGCAGAGTGTGGCCTGGAAGTTGGAAGGGAGGCGAGGTGGTGCGATGGAATCCGGGTGGCCTGTCTTATGTGCGTTCTTAAAGCATCGACGCGAATATATGTTGCGATAGGGTGTTCACGAGCGATGGCAACAGTCGCTGCTGAGGATGCGCATCTCGGAAGTCCAAGGCATACTCTCAGTGCTTGAGCCTGTATCGACTGGAGGACGCCTACGTTTGTTCTTCGAGCCCTGCCCAGTACAGGCAGGCTGTAGCGCATGAAGCCGAGGAAAAGTACAGTATATAGTTGAAGCATCGCTCGTACAGATGCACCCCAGGATTTTCCCGCAAGAAACCTTAGGACGTGGGTGATCATGGTGAGTTTCTTTTTTATGTAGGCGATGTGAGGGCTCCAGGACAAGTCTCGATCTATTATTACGCCCAGGAAACGGTGGGTCTTTTCATAGCTGATTGTGCGTCCATTGATTCTGATGACGTAGGGGGTCATCACCTTGCGCGTAAACGCCACCAGCGAGCATTTCTCAGACGACAGCTCCAGTCCCCATCCTTGAAGGTAGCTCGATGTAAGTGTAGCCGCTCTCTGAAGCCTGGCTCGTACGTGTAGACGCGTGACCCCTGATCACCAGATGCAGATGTCGTCTGCGTAGATTGACAGATGCACCGACCTCGGAAGAACATGAACAAGACCAATGAGCGCGAGGTTAAAGAGTATGGGGCTCAGTACCCCACCTTGCGGTACACCGCGACAAGTACAATGGTGCGTTGTTGTACCATCTTCTGTCTGAACGAAGAAGGTTCTGTCCTTCAAATAGCTGTAGATCCATTGATAAACGCGGCACCCCAATCCGATGTTGCCCAAGGCGTCCAGGATGGCTTCATGCAATACATTGTCATATGCGCCTTTAACGTCCAAGAACATTGCCGCTGATAATCTCTTTTGGCTTTTTTGCTGTTGTACAGACGTGACAAGGTCAATAACATTATCTATAGAAGACCGTCCACGCCGAAAGCCAGTCATAGCACCAGGGTATATTTTGTTTTGCTCCAGGTACCACTCTAGACGAATCAGAACCATCCTCTCCATCACCTTTCCGAAACAGCTGGCAAGCGCGATGGGGCGATAGGAGGCCAAGTCCAGAGGAGATTTACCTGGTTTAAGCAGGGGTACGAGGCGGCTGGACTTCCACGAAGGAGGGACCAAACCGTTGCACCTAGAGTCGTTGTATATAGCTAGGAGGGCACGTCGAGCGGCTTGTCCGAGGTTAGAAAGGGCCATGTGACACCATCAGGTCCAGGAGATGACGAACACTTGCATGCGTCCAAAGCTGCCTGAAGCTCCTCCATAGAAAATAGACTGTCCATCCGGGAGTCTCTGGATACAGGCGCGTTTCCTAGGTTACTCGCTGTGAACCCGCACCCCTTACTGGCAACCCTGGCGCAGAAGTCTTCTGCTACGTCGATTTCACGCCGGTTTTGGTGGAGAGCAAGGCATTTGAACGGGCGATGCTGTTGTGGTACTGTTCGTAGGCCACGGACGATTCTCCATGTTTGTGATAGAGGCTTGTGGGGATCAAGCGACTCGCATAATGATTTCCATCGTAGCGACTGGAGTGCGTTGATTCGACGCTGAATCTTCTTTTGCAGACGTCTCGCCTCCCTCAAGTCGTAGATGGATTTCGTGCGCCTATACCGTCGTTCGGCACGGCGGCGGATAGCTCGGAGTCGCTCCAATTCCACTTCTTAGTCGCTAAACTGTGACGAAGGTGCACAATTACACGTAGCCTCTTGAGTAGCCGCTTTAATTATACCTTCTAGGCTTTCAAGAGAACCTTCTTGATCTTGCTCGCACCGTTTTTCTGTGGATGACCTGTACTTTGACCAGTCGATCCGTGAAGAGACAGTGATCTGCGACTTGCTTAGGCCCCTGATCTTTATATAGGTGGGAATGTGATCACTTCCATGGGTTTCATTGTCTGCAAACCACTGTACTTTGGCACTCAGGCTACGTGACACAAAAGTTAGGTCGAGGCAGCTACTATATGTCAGACCCCGTAAAAACATAGGAGAGTCGTCATTTAAACAATATAGTTCATGATCAGATGCGAAGGGGGGACACATTTCTTCCCCGACGATCCATCTTCAGGCTTCCCCATAGCGGGTGGTGGGCGGTGAAGTCGCCGGTTATAATCCATGGCCCAGGCGTCACCGAGATAATAGCGCTTAATCTTGCAGGGTCAAAGCGGCCTGTAGGTGAAATATACACACCTACTAGCGTGAAAGTCAGGTTATTGCGTTTAACTGTCAGGCACACGTATTGGTTGCTGTCATCAGGTGTTACGGGATGCTCAATATATGTGAGTTCGCACCTGATATAGACGATGACCTTACTGTTGTCATTGCAGGTAGCAGACTTGAAAGCTTCATATTTAGACAACCGTATCGCATTGTGAAGGCGTGGTTCACAAATGACGATAATCGGAAACTGATGCTTGAATACAAATGGCCAAATATCCGAAATGCGGGGTTTAAGGCCTCGGGCATTCCATTGGAAAATTGATGCCTCTTTGACTTGTTTACGGAAGGGCTGCCGAGGAAGAGCCATGGTGCTTCTCCAGACTTGTTAGCACCGGGTTTAGAGCATACAATATTTTAAGTGCGCTGTGAGCAGCCGGGGTCTGAATATTATTTAGGAGTACTCGGATGGTGTTCATGAGCATTTTCACCATGGCTATTACTTCCTTATCATGACTGTCACCACCTACTTGCTCCGAAGTAACCTTCAACGAGCGATGCTGCGGCTCTGCTGGCGGATTTATCGACGGCAGGGTTGGCCACGCGTCAGGTGTGTCGAAGATTCTCGTGTCTTTCTGAGGGTGCTTGTTGCTGGCACTTATTAGCGCTTGTGGTGGTGGGTGCACGGTATGCGGTAGCTGTGCATCCCTGGCCTCGGCTGCAGGTTTCCTAGAAGTTCTCCTCCGACGAGAACGCCGACGTCTCATTTTAGCAGCAGCCTCCCTGTGGGTGGAACCATCTCCGACCATCTGCCGCAGCACTTGCATCTCCTTCTTCATATTTGGGCACTCCTTTGAGGACGCATCGTGAGGGCCATGGCAATTGCCGCACTTGCGATGTTCTGCCTGACAGTCTTCTGTGCTGTGCGACTCTGAGCATCGGGAGCACACAGCCGAGTTCGCGCAAACAGCGCTGACGTGTCCCATCTTACAGCAGTTCCGACACTGAAGAGGTCTTGGTACGAACGGCCGTACTGTGTGTCGGAAATGACCAACTCTTACTTGGGATGGAAGACTGTCACCTTTGAAAATGAGTTTCACACGTCGTGAATTCCCAAGACGACGGGCCTGCAGAATGATAATACCTTCCGTCACCGGCTTGATCAGAATGGGAAAGTCATTGTCGTTGATGGAAGTGTCGACGTCGTAAATGACACCTGCCGTAGAGTCCTTGCCGTCTGGTATGTAAGAACGTACGTTGATGTTCCCCAGTACATTGACTTTGCTCAATACATCCAGAGCAGTGCGTTGCGTAACGTCTATCGCCAGAACGTTCTTGCGACCATTGATTCTCACGTCTGTTATTTGTCCCGGAACGAGCGCCTCAAGAGACACAGACGTGGCTTGACGATTAAGTCGATTCATGCTTTCAGCAGCATTCAGCGGCACAAACAAAATAGTGTGAACCGGTGACTCTTGCGTATTCATCGTAGTCTTACTTTTTGAAGGAGATGTCGTAAGTAGTCTCCTCTTCGCTTTACGCCTTGTCACGGGCACAAAGTCACTTTCATCCGAGCTGTCGTCACTGGCCGTAGAGTATATCAGCGTGTCCTCACTGTCGGCGTCGCTCGGGTGGCCGGAGCGCTTTCTTGGAGCGGCCACAGATGACGTGGAAGGTATGGGCGGAGGCCCAGGTGATTCTACATCCATGGCCACAGTCACAAAAGCGGCGTCTTCCACAAAAACCAACGAAAAACTGGAAAATCGCAGACACTGAAACCAGCGTTCCACACAGGAAGCACTTCGTCTTCCTTCTCCCCAAACAAAGCTTGCACTTCAAGAGGCACCAACCCATTGTTGATGCAAAACGCCAAGTATCTTGCGCGGCACGTAGAAGAGGCAATATGCGCTACTAGCAGCAACGGCTCCGTAGTAGAAAGAGGAGAACAGAAGGCAGGGCCGACTATAGAAGAAATGTAACTTAATAAAACTTTTTGTTGGGCTAGTTGGTACATGCTTACTGAAATACAAATAGACGCAAACCTACGAGGAAGAAAATTAGAGAGAACAGAAAGGGCGTCACTCGCAACTAACTTTATTCTCAGAACATCAGCGATTTTATAGCCGTAGCAACTATACGCACGCACATCGCCTCACATGCTCGTCAAAAAACACTCGATAAGATTGACAAGAAATGACAAAAAAAAATTGATTAAACGAAAAAAGATTCGAAGAAATCAAACTCACCACCACGCAGAGCAACAGAAGTGTCACTAACACATATATCTCTTTTCTTTTTAATGTAGTATGCTTCCATGATTTCACGCGCTAATGTATCTTTACTCTTTCCAAGAACGGAAACACTAGGAAACCCGGGCTCACACTTACAGGAACCACAGTGCACCGGCAAATGTGCCGAAAGTTTATTTTTCACGGAAAGTTCATGCTCCCTAATTCTGTCATTTATGCACCGGCCTGTCTGGCCGACGTAAACCCCACCGCAACTAAGCGGGATCTCGTACACCACGCCAACCGAGCAGGCGACATACGGTCTTGCGTGCCTCTTCCCACACGGGGAGGGCCTCGGTGCAGTCGAAATTCGTGGGCACAGGCTCGCCAACTTGCGGGGCGCCGAGAACACCATAGGTACCTTGTACCTGTTAGCCACATTCTTAAGGTTGTGAGCAACCTTGTGCACATATGGCATAACCATGGGCCTTTTTTCAATCCGCTGCCTGTTTCTTCTCGATCCCTTCAGTTTTTGAAGGAGGGTTTCTGAGACTGCGACGACGACAGAACTAGGGTAGCCAGCTGAACACAGCCGCGTGACCTGATTACTGAAACTTTCCTGCATTCTATGCGGACAAGACTTTACCAGTGCTCCTTCCAGGCACATGGAAGCAACGGCCCTCTTGACAAGTTTAGAATGCGAAGCATCAAAAGGTAGAAGTGCCTTGCGTGAACGCGGACAATATGCCCAACATATGTGCGTCTCCGAGAAAGTGAGACTCAGGTCTAAAAATTGCAACACGCTGCCAACAGGAAGTTCATGCGTGAAAACAAGTCCCTTGGCATTTGGTCTAAAAAGAGCTAAAACCTCATCCACTGAGTTAGTGGTTGTCAAAGAAGGGTTAGCTTTAAAAATGACTAAAAAGTCGTCTGCATACCTAAAAATCTTCAGCTTCGCATCGTCAATAACCTGAGCCACTTCTCTGTCAAAATACGCTAAAAATATGTTACATAGAACAGGCGCCACGCATGAACCTATGCAGATCTCTTTTCTCTGAATATAAAACTGATTATCGTGACACACGAACGTCGAGCACAGATAAAACTCGAGCAACGTCATAAAGTTGTCAAGGGAAATGCCAGTAGCGCTCTGAAAGGCAAGAACACCATTCTGCTCAATGCAGTTTCTAACCACTAAAAACAACTCTGCGTGGGGAACCGAATAAAACAAATCTTCAACGTCAATAGAAAATGCATTGCCACCATCTTTTAAGCCTGTTAAGAACTGCGTAACATCACTTGACTTCTTAACTACAAAAGGATCATCCACAACAAGCGCATTCAGATGCTTCAGTAAAAATTTACTTACATTCTGTTGCCATGATTCCCGTTCGCTAACAATACACCTGAATGGCATGTCGACCTTATGAGTTTTTACACTGAAAAACACAGACAGCGCGGCTCGCTTTGAGGAACTGATTGCTTTTGAGAGTTTTTGAAGCCCCAGATCGTTGCACAGCGAACTCGCCTTAGCCTTTACCTTGTTCAGCTGTGTCTTCGCTTGGGAAAGTTCTTGTCTAAAGCTTGCGCAGCTTTTTCACAAAAGGCTTCGGCCGACAATACGACAAAGCCACCCTCCTTGTCGGACTGCAAAAGTTGGAGGTTATTTTTCCTGAAGTATGAAACCACTTGCCCAGTCGCATCCTTGGGAAGAAGATGTGTACGCTGTACGGTCTTCAGCAGGCAATCAACACCCTCCAAAAGGCATCTTTCGCGGTCGTCACCATCCGCACAGTTGGCTACACGCCAATTCAAGGCCAGCAACTCGTGGACCCGGAGACTTGGTGGCACGGAAAACTTCGGACCTTTCCCGAGAGTCATGGAAATTTCCTCAGGAAGGTCTACGTTTCCTAAGACGTGTATTTGGGTAGGTTGAGCAGTTTCCTTCTTGGCACCCTACGGGAGATGATTCAGCGTACATCGCCACCAAAACTCAGTAGTCTGCGCTATGGCTTGCTGACAAACCTTTAGCCTACGGTGAGCGAACCACCCGGTGTCCAACTCGAAGCAGTTGAGACGCAAGCAGTCCTGAAGAAAGCGAATCTGTCGCCACAGCTCCGATTTCCAAATCCGGCAAATCCTCCTCGAATGACTCAGTGATGGCTTGACAGACCCAAACAAAGCTTGCACTTCAAGAGGCACCAACCCATTGTTGATGCAAAACGCCAAGTATCTTGCGCGGCACGTAGAAGAGGCAATATGCGCTACTAGCAGCAACGGCTCCTTAGTAGAAAGAGGAGAACAGAAGGCAGGGCCCACTATAGAAGAAATGTAACTTAATAAAACTTTTTGTTGGGCTAGTTGGTACATGCTTACTGAAATACAGATAGACGCAAACCTACGAGGAAGAAAATTAGAGACACAGAAAGGGCGTCACTCGCAACTAACTCGACACTCCAAGTATCACTGCCTTGTAGCGTAAAACGCGAATTGAAACACGAACGCACGCGCCTGCCGCGAGCACGCTTGCCGGACGCGGCGTGTCACTCGCGTTTTTGCCGCTAGTGAGTACCTACCCTAACACGACGATTAAGAAGGAGCGCGGCCAGCTGATTGCTGACTTACCGGAAGTCGTAGGTTCCTGTTCGACCAATGCCAGCATGACTTGCGCTCTACGTCAGCTTTCAACTTCCTGATGTCACGCGGAGGCCCGAAGGGCTCGGGAAGGATTGTTTTTTTGGACTTTGTGACGCGACCGCGGCTTGTAGCGCTGCCGCGTGTGACATTTTTGATCGTGACGGAATTCTGCATACGATGCGCGTGTTCACTTGAAATTCTTGAAAAAATATCGGAGGTGGTTTAGTGACCCTTTAATGTTACCTTGTTACCGGCATTGTCAGGGCTCCCTCGTTGAGTGAACAGCGCACGAAGGATAGGGAACTCCTCGCAGAACGAAAGTAAAAAGCCAGCAGGTATCCCCTGAAAGGCCTTGATATGCGATGGGTTTCGTTTTCGCACCCGACAAAACATGGCGGATCGAGCATATGGGATTGTCGACAGGTGGCGCTGTACATTTTCTATATCCCCTAGTGATGTTAATATTGTAATTTATTATTACGTGCTGTGAAATACATATGTGTCAGTGTGTGCGCAAAAATATTTTTCTGCTAAGGTTTGGGCGTTATGCATTACTATTTGGATCAATAATAATCCACTTATCGTTGATGAACCAGTTTCTGCAAGAACGGTGGGTTTAGGCAATGCTTTCTATATTGTATTGCGCTCATTTCCTCGTCTGTCTCGAACCATAGGTTTCTTCCGGCAAATTGATAAGGTTTAGCTCACGGCCCCTGGCATCTTTCTTTTTTAAGTTCTAATGATTCAATTCCATCTCCATTACGTGCCGAATGAGTGTCTTGAATATGAAACTTAGCCTCAAGCTACTTACCCCACATTCGCTTAATGGCCAAGCCACCGTCTCGCTCACGTTCTCACGTATTGGTAGTATAGGCATGGCTACACGTTACAGAAATTTAACCCCTCGTGTTGGGGTCGTTGGTTTTGTAACGCACAAAATACACACGCACCTCAGTGGAAACTTCCGAACATTATTGCTTTTTGGTGTTAGAAGTTTCATTAAAATCCCAGTATTTTGCTTTTCTACAATTTGACATTGTCTCTTATTTCTCAGGTCAATTAATGTCTGTGTAAAAAATTAGCAGCATGGACGCATCGTATTTTATCTGGTATTATATGAAGTATTTTTCCCCGACACTTCCGAACAACAGAATGCCTAGAACAGAGGACAATGTGCTTCAACTCACCTCAACTAGCGGGCATGAGTCAAGCAGTCTCGTCCCGCATGGGCTGGGACATTAAAGAAGGTTGAAATAGGGGAGTGGGGTGGCATGCCGGATTCCTCCTCTTAATTTTTACTTATACAGGTCTGGTCAGGTGCCGTCTCCTTTATGCTTTTACTGTCAAGAGCCTGAAAACATCGAACACTTTTTAATTTCTTGCCGCCGCTTCGTTAACCACAGGAAAAAACATCTAGAAATTTTATTCCGAAAATTAGAAATTTCTCTAAATTCTGAAAACATTCTTTCCCTTGGGGCGTCTTCTCTGGGCCACAGCAACAGGAACGTCTGCATTGCCGTCTGCGAATTTCTTAGAGACTCAAGAAGAATCCCTTGTTAAGATTTCCCCAATCAAAATTTATTACTTTGGACTTGTCACTAATTTGTTAGCAATCTATAATATAATCAACAATTCTATATACCATTTATGACCGGTTAATTATTTTCCTCCAACAAAATTTTAAATTACTACCTCATTAACCGCCGGTTAATGGCCAATCCCCCGTAGTGGGTGCGAGCCATATGTATGGGAACAAACAAACAAACAGACGGTTTTTATACATATGAACTTCACTTGACGTTTTATTTGAACGAACGCCTTTCTATTCCAATAACACACGTATTGGTCATTTATTCAGGCAATTAAAGTCACGCTCCACGGACAATATCGATGCCTATCGCAAGAATGATTAAAATCTGGACACCGATTCGGAAATATAGCGATCTTGTGCCGTGGTTATGTTTCGACACATGGTGACCACATTGGGTGCCACAAAATGCTTCGGGAACCTCGAGCCACTGGGAAATCATCTTTTGGGCGGAGAACATTGGAAGAGAAATCCGTCCGTTGGTCTTGCCTACCAGGTTTCTTTCTTACGCGTACAGCCCTCAAGTGCAGCTTGAAGTTTCATGAACCAACTTGCAAAGATAATTTTAGAACAATATGAAACGGTGAAAGTCGTGTGCGAGCCAGGGCGCTAGCGAAAGGTCAGCAGGACGCATGGGGCCCGCGGGTCGGTGTTTGAGACCACTTGAATAGAGGGTGATCCACACCGGGGTCAATGCAACTCATAGGCACCTGGAAACATCCTAACGCTTCTAGTGTTCTCTGAACCCAATCATAAGGGCAAAGTGATACCAGTCATTTTCGCTACATATGCACTCTCTTATGACTTGTATTGTGGACGCTCGGTGGTGGAGCACAAAAAGCTTTCGACGTTAGTACTGAAGACACTGAAATTCACCGACTCTAATTTCTCTAGGCATTGAAGAACGCCATGAAACTTCACAGAATGCACTGAAACTGACATGGGGACTTCGGTTAACACTTTTTAGGTTTAGCGTATTCCGACGAGTTTTTTGTTCAGTGCCCTAATTGTGCGAATTCTATTAAGGGAAGGCGTTGCCTCTTATCCTCTCGGCAGCGCAAGGCGTTAGTGGTCGTGCCAGGACAAGCGCCGTTGTGTCTGCGTTGCCGGAACAACGAACACACTCGTCGCGACTGCATGGGGTTCATCTGCGTTGGGTGCCGTACGTTTGGAGATGAGCGGGTGGACTGTACTCGTACCTATTGCAGTGCAGCCCAAGCCGACCGACGAATGTTCACCAAAGCAAAATACTCATGGTGGAAGTGAAGGCATCTAGGGCAACGGTGTTTGAGGCCTGTGCGAAACTGCTTAAAAGAGCGGCGGTGGCGAGAGCATTGCCACGCGCGCTTGTTGTTTCAACTTCGCTTACGCCCAGAAAGACTCTCAGCAGTGCTCGGCGCAGACCGCGCCTTAGCGTTCCAGAAGCTTCTCGGTTGTAGTAGATCGTTTTGTTAAGATTGCGCGCAAGACGCAGACACTCGAGCTTATTCCAGAGCTTGCGCGACGACCAATGATAAGGCTAAAATGTTAGACGCGTGATGTATAAAAGCCGGTGCGCTACAACGATCATCAGTTGATCGACGTCCGACGCTTTGTTCGCCGCTAGCAGTGCCAGTGAGTATTGCTGTAATCTGACCTTCCGTTCACCGGCCACAAGTTCGGCCAAATAAACAGTTTCATCTTGGACATACTGCCTGCTGCCTTCGTCAACGTCACGACCACGTGGCAGTACTGTGCGGAGGGCTAAGGATGGAACAGAGCAAACTACGGGTATGGTAACTTCTGTGCGATAGGTTTCCGGTCAGGTGTAGACATCAGGCAGGCTCAAAACATGAGACATCCTTACCGACGCCAGAATAAACATGAAGACAGATGAGATTATGCTTACAAAACAACGCCTGCTCCAGGCGGATGCCTCGTAGCAGCAGCGTCCGACCGGAAACCGCAAGAGCGGTGGCTAGTGGCTGTACCACAAAGCCTCGAGGTGCCTGCCGCCTGCATTCGTCGTCGTTTTCACGTGGCGCCGATGGGTCGACATCGCGTCGACCTGGCAGTAGTGTGCAGAACATAGTGGGACTTTGACAAATTACTGCCGCGCTAAAAACAGACAAAGGCTAAACAACACGAGTGCTGAACTTCTAACAACGTATATTAGAATTTTGAACGTATATTTATGTTGCCCAGCATGGTGCGTCCTTCTCGGCGCATCCGTAAAAACCCCAGCTCTTTGTCGAAAAATGTCATGGAGGTAACGCTTAGGGGTAATTGCAGACCAAACATCGCAGCCATTTTAGCGACCATCTGCAATGTACTACAAGAAATAAATTCTGCCGATTTCATTCATTAAGAACAGTGAATCGCTTGAATATTCCCACACGCCCTCTTTCTATTTTTATGTTGCCGTGTAACTGCTACCTTGCGCAAACCGCGCCCGAATGACTAAGAACCACCTAGATAATCTTAGAACCTTCCGATGAGAATACGCGCGCAACGCGAACATTACAGTTTCTTCTGGAACTTACGTGGACCCTAGCGATAACGCTGGAGTCTTCGATGGCGCATGTATAAATGCCGACGCGCTTCGCTGCTTGTGTTTTTTATCGACGGCCGATGCTCTGTTCGCCGCTATCAGTACAGAGTGTGTTTTGCTGTAGTTTGACTTTCTATTTCCCTGGTCACAAGTTCGGCCAAATAAAGAGTTTCATCTTGCACAAGCCGACTGCTGCCTTCATTCAAGTCACGACCCCATGACAATATTTTGGAACGAAAAAAACTGTGGTTACGTGGGATCCTTCTAAATTTCTAAGACTATCGTCTGAGTGTTGCTTGTCAGAAAAATTATTCCTAGAGTATCGTTACTTGTTTCAACATCAAATTTGGTTCGGATGTTAAGCAAAGGCGTTTGTCTCAGGTGTTCGAAGCTCAATAATATTACTGCAATTTTTCAGTCATATGCGCCTCGAGAAATTTAGCCGAAATGATCGATGTTTGCATGTTTTTCTTTATATATTATGCTCCTTATGAATATCTACGAAATTTACACTCACTTTACGGGAAATATATTCAGCATTACAAGTACTTCGAGGCCACCGATGTGTATATATTTTACGAGAAAAAATCACAAATTTTGAGAGAATCATCATTTTTGTACCCATTGAGACGCAATTTACACCATGCGGTGCTCCAACGAAAAAAATAAGCTCTATTAATCAATTGAAAGGTAATAAATAGTTCTTATATAGCAAGTTCTATCATTAAAATTCTTGTTTTAAGGCAGTTATTAATTTTCGAAGTTCCCCTAGTTTCACGAGGTATTATGATGTGTGTGTTTGCCGTGACCTCCGCGATTAGCTTTGACAACGCATAGCGGTGGTGCGTTGCTGGAGCTAGTCGCGCAGGCCACGGTGTTCGCCATGCGCTGGTTACGTCAGCCATGTTCATCTTGTTGATTCGGCACAAACTTGGAAAAAGATTGCACACTCAGTTGCATGTTCAGCGTTAATACATAAGTGATAGCGTGTGGGCGAACATACAGAGGATATACATAACGCAAGTTATGAAATAGGTCATTTTCTTTACGTAATTTTTCGTAATCGTATTCTTGCCTGCAAGGTGGCCGTCTGGCTCAATATAACCTGGTCGCCAGTGTCAAAGTGGCTATGGCAATCAGAGACCGACTCGCGTTGGTAATAGCACCTGCAGGCAACACAATTTCTTTGGTAGTGATTGAGAGCGAGCAACGAAGTATTTTGCAGCAGACTGCTGTCTTTGTTTCACGTTGGGTGAATGCATATCCGCTTACGAGCTGGTACTCGCTGACAAGCTTCAGCGACCGTGCTGTAACTGAGCGACGACATCGTTTTTCACGGGTGCAGCAAAATGCGAAATTGAATTAAAAAACACCAAGTTCAAAACAACAAGAAACGTAAATTCGAAACGGGACACAATTTCTCCCTTATGAAAATGGTGATGTCCTGTTAGTGTACTGTAAGTTTCCCCGAGGCAGCATGAGGACACAAACTGTGTGTATCCCAGATGTCGCGATTTGGCCGCTTACTTTCTGTCTCCTCAAAGCGTACGTCCTGTATGTGTCCCATCTGTGACCGTCCTGTATGTATCCGATGTGTAACCGTCCTGTATGTATCCCAACTGTCGCAATTTGGCCGCCGCCTTTATGTCTCCTCAAGTGTCCGTCTTGTATGTGTCCTATGAGTAGCCTACCTTTATGCAGACCAGACTTTATGCCAGTGCGTTGCCTTTATGATGCCACATAATGCAGGCTGCTGTAATTGGGAGGTGCAGGCATATGCATACGAAACTTTGCAAAGTTATTCATTTATCATCATTTACACTGTAGTTTGGTGCATTTTACCGACAATATTCGAACAGGCAGTGTACATCCGTCGATGGCTGAAGAGAACTAAGATTAACAGATCAGCCTTAACCTCGTGAAGCTTGAACACATCAGTAGCATTTTAAGAGTCAACTTTTTCAGCATCTTTTTAGGTAACGAAGAGTACATTCATTTCTGCAAAACGCAAATATAAATATTTTAAGTAAGAAACTCATGACAGTATTTTATGACCAAAAGGCGCTTTCCAAGGCATTATAAACATTATAGCTACTTAGATAAGCTTTGCACACCCAAATCAGCCATCTGATGCACCATATAGAAAGTGTATCAAAGTGACTTCTTGGGCTTTATGGGCTAATTACAAATGTATGCAGCCTTACAGAGTAAAAGAACGAACAATCATAACTTCACAACACACTCAGTATAAAATCATTGTATATTGCAATAAATAAGGAATGTGACAAACAAAACATCAGTGCACTAGCAGAAATCCCTGGTTGGCACCAAACTGCCGTACTTAGCATACATCATTGGAAGCAAAAGACTATAGACCACAACCAGTCGTACACTTCATGCAACCCTTGACTGCTGAACCGTAGGTCATGGCATCGAACCTCGACAGTGGTAGCCGCATTTTCAATTAAGGAAGAAATGCTTGAGGCCCGTCGGCTTAGATGTGGGTGCATTTTAAGAACCCAATGTGGTCAAAATTTCTGAAGCCCGCCACTATGGCGTCCCTGATAATCTTATCGTGGATTTAAGACGTTAAACCCAAGAATTATTATTTTCATCACACTTCACGTGACTAAAGCAAGCTGACTTTTATCTGCTTGCCTTAGTTGCTACGTAGTTGAAAAATGTGTAGTTGCAATGTAGTTCAAAAGACTATGTAGTTTAAAATGTCGTCACCATTCATCCCCCCAATCGACAGAGTTAAGTTTCAATATTTCAGAATGCCTTCGGTCAGTTATCATTAACAAAGTTAGACGTGATTAAGTATCACTGTAAAATATCACACATGGTTACATATTAGCAAAGCTAAGTATGATTAAGTATGACAGTAGGAAACCACTTAATTGCACTTATGATATGAACTTCCAGAAGACAATGAAATAAGTAAGGTTCAGTGAATATTAAAGTGAATATTAAAGTGAATATATGTTCAGTGAATATTAAAGTGAAAATAAAATCATTAATATGCTGCTGCGTCAAAACATTGAAAGTTCAATTTTAAAAAGTACTAATTGCACATAAAACAAATTAAAACATGACATACAAGTCTGGAGAGCAGCTCACTCAGTAGATTTAAAAAAAAACAAGTTCTGTGTCCAGGGGGGCCACAAAGTCAGACATTAATGCTGTCAGCTGAACAATTCACTAAGAATAAATAATGAAATTTTTAGTGACTGCAGTAAGCGGGTATGTTTGCACTGAAAAGTTGGAGGCAGTCGTGTCTCTACTTGGAAAAATTCTTCAAGCATGTAAGTGCTCCAAGATATCCCGCTGCAAAATTTAATTGCGGTTTGCATGATTACGCATAAGGGGCAGTGAGGATCAGCAAAATGTTACTCCCTGGTGTGACAAGCAGTCACTGCTTGCTATCCCTAGCCAGTAGTAAAAGGGGTAACCATTATTATGTTTGCCTATGTCTTCGACCCATTGTCAGATTAAACGCGGCACACCAGGGAGTAGCTTTGTACTAGTGCTCACTGTCCTGCATGCGTAATGATGCAAGCCGGAACTAAACTTTCCAGCAGGATATCTCAGCAGACATGGTAGAATTCTTCCAAGTGAACCTATGTAGAAATGCGACTGGCTCAAACTTTTTAATACATACACGCCTGCTTGCTGCCTTCACTAATAAGCTCATTATTCAATCTTAACGGCACGGCTCACAGCGATAATTATTGTCTCGCTTTGTGCCCCTCTGGATACATAACTCATCTACAAAAGTGGCTTTTACGTAACTTACAGTGGTGACTTTTTAAAGAAAAAGAAAACGCTTAATTTTGAACACCCTGAACATGCGAGCTCCTTGAACGCAGCAATCAGGTGGCTCAGTGAAGTTCCCCTTGCACAGGAAACCGAAGCCGTGTGCAGCTGCTGTACATCAGCAGCCAACTTCTTTCATGAGCCAGCATTGATGACAGGCTTGCCCGTACTTCTTTCACACTCACTTTGTACCAGGAGCATGTATAGGCTACAATTGAAACAAGAAAATAACAATTTAGTGACATGTGTCTGTGAGCAAAGTTCAATTTGTCACACAGTATTTTAAAAAACTTATCAGGAACAATGTGTCTTAGATAAGTTTAAAACAAGCAGGATGTACACAAAATAGAGATATTACAAGAAAAATGTTTGATGCATTCTTGGTGAACACAGTTGTAACCTTACGAAAGAATATGCACTTTACACATCACAGATGTGTCAAAATATGCTTGAATTGTGTTCCGGCATAGTGGGTTGACATGTGAATTCAGTGATACCACGGCACATGCATGCCGGTTTGCACATTCATCAAGTATCCATTGCAGGTAACATATAAAATTAAATTACGCGTTTACTTTTGGATACGACTAATGTAGCTTTCTTCAGGCTGCTCACATTGGGACGAGTATACCTATAATGCCAGGAATTGGTTTCACTAAATTACTTTTTTATGCTGTTAAATTGTGGTCATTAGTTTCAATGATTCTGGTTGGCTAACAAGGCAATACTCCTCACTTAAGCATCACAGGCTAATGGCCGTATGGAGAAAAATGCGCAAATGCTAAGTTTTACAAGGCACCCATCTTGAACCACATACCATCCTAATAAAGCATGCAAGCCTCTGCAACAATCTCCGGCAACCAGAATCCTGGAAGCTATTCACCGCGATTTAGCAATACACAATAAACATTCGATGAAACTGATTTCTGAAGTTCTATAATTGCTTCAATGCCAACAGCTTGAAGAAACACAGTCTAGATTTGTTGTTCTCAGATAAATACATTGTCTAATTTTACATTTTAACAGCAACACATGCATGATGCATGATCGACTTATGCATGCGTACCATGAAGTATGTATAACATTATTGTGAGTTTTGAACGATAAATAAAATATTCATTTCTGCACATACCACAGATCCCTTTAACATCCCGCATACCTAGAGAATTTACTATATCCGATATACTCTTAAGCTTGTGATCTATCAGAAAATGTCATCTGAGGTGGTGGTCCAAACTGTTGTATAATGTTCGTACACGTAAAAGTGTTTAGCGAAGTTTCAACACCAAGCTGGGGCGAGGCGCTTTAAATTTTTAATAAACCAGAACAAAATAACAAAAGCCAAACATGTTGGAAACAAGCAGAATAAAATATGTTATGCTTGAACCCGTGGACTGACTCAGTGATCGAATTAGAGCTTGCACAGTTAAGGTACAGCAATTCGGGCACAAATAGACATGAAGGATTCGTTCGAATACATTTCAATTTTAACGAACGGCTCAAAATGCACGGGTGCCTGCCGCATCAGGCAAGCTATGTTGCGGGTAAATTAAAACGTCACTTCGAATTTGACGAAACGGGCTGCATGAACACCTAACCGTAAGTGCAAGCTTCGCGAGCCGTGCCTAAGACGAAGCAACATGCTGCACACGCACACGCATCAACTCGAGTATCACGGTAGTTTAAAAATGCCTGCCGGCGCGGATGCATACACATGCACAAGTTTGGCCACCCGCAAGGAAAACACGTCTCTGATAGTAGCCGTAGCATATAACGATCATGTAGCTGTTGAAAAGAGGACGTACAGCATATGAAACTGCCTTAGACACGTTCACTTCTTGAGCGCACAATACGAACAAGCGCGCTAAAAACATGAACAGGTTCAAGCACACGCGCCTTAGGCACGATCAACGCTTACAGCTAACAAACGCAGTCTTCGCCCCACAATTATTAAACCAAGCTAGTGGTTCATCGCCAGCGGGGCCCCCTTCCAACGCCACTGGCGACAAAGGCTGGCGCCGCCGGCACAACTCTGTTCAAATCCCCCGCCGAATTCCAGCTGCGCATGACTTTTCTTTACACTCCACACAAAAGAAGCTCGCCCGCGCTTAACATCGCACAACATTGCCTTTATCCTGACGAAATGACACACACAGGTTCGCTACGTTAACAAAAGCTCACTTAGCGTCCACATGTTACGAAAAACGTAGTAAACGGTGTTAACAAAGCGCTGACAGCAGCAGTGCTCACAGTGGTACAGCGGTGAGCACTGCTAGGGTGAACATGCGAGCGCGTGGCCGATGGCACTGTCAGCGCCGCGTAAAAGCCATCGTCGGAAACATTGCGCATGCGCAGTATGTGTTCTGCGATACACTCTTTCCACCGCGCTCACTACGCCATGGATCCGCTTGTTCGGCGTCTGCTAGCCGCATTTCTGTCTGCAGAGCTAATGCATCCTACATTTTAAGTTATGGCCTTCGCTGCAGTTTTCTTAAATAAATAGTCCCAATATGCACGACCTTACACTCATTTTTTTCATTAATGCCCAAATTTTTAATCCAGATGGACCTTGAAATGCATGATGCACCAGCTTAGCAGACAAAAATGCGGCTAGCAGACGACGCACAAGCGTATCCATGACGTGGTCTGCGCGGTGGAAAGAGTGTATCGCAGAGCACATGCTGCGCATGTGCAATGTTTCCAACGATCCCAGTTACGCGGCGCTCACAGTGCCATCGGCCACGCGCTCGCGTGTTCACCCTAACAGTGCTCACCGCTGTACATACATACCTGGCGAATGCTCCACGACATGCTCCACGATATGAAGCAACAGGTCCTCGCTTGAGTACAGTGCATCTTCGTAATAAGCAGCCCCGGCAGAACACAAAACACGAACAGGGAGCGCAAGCACACTTCAAAACATGAGAAAAATCGACTCAAACGAGGCCCTTCGCGAGGCGGCGGGCGCCAACCGAACAGGCCCAAACAAGTAATGGCTACAGCCGCGCAGACGTACACCGCATTCGCGCATCGCAAATAATCCTAACTAAAAATATTTCTTTATGCTTTCAAATATTATCAAAAATTTATCCGGATATAAATAACGTAAATGGGTGAGGCTTTCAATATTTTGACTTCCGACAAAAAAAAGGCAGATAATTTAAGCGCGCGAAATTTGAAACGTTTGTTGCAGGTAACAGTGAACGCAATTTTGAACAAGTGATCAACAGCGGTAATAATCGCAATAAAGCGTTCATGTCTTGTGAATTAAAAATATACAAGTGTTGGTGCAGACGTATAAACGCGCGATTTTAATGTAGTGATTGATGGTCCTTATGTCAAACGAAATAGATATCAAATACAAATTTTAGGAATCGGGAAGACACTGCGGCCAGCGCGGCCGGTCCCCGGCCGAGAGCTCAGAATAAATGTTGGTTTTCACGGTGGCTTTCGTTCCGTGTGTGTGTGTGTGTGCGCGTGCGTGCTTGTGTGTGTGTGCGCGCGAGTGCGTGCGTGCGTGCGTGTGTGTTTGTGTGTGTGTGTGTGTTTGTGTGTGTAAGCGTGCGGGGCTCCCCTCAGGCAGGGGCGTAGCCAGAAATTTGTTTCGGGGGGGGGGGGGGGGGGGGAGCACCTCCTTGATTTCAGGGAGGGCACCTTCTTGAAATGGTCATTTTTCGCTCCGTATGCCATGGCGAAAAAAAATCTTGGGGGGGGGGGGGGGGCACGGGCCCGGTGTGCCACCCCCTGGCTACGCCACTGCCTTCAGGGGGAGGCGAAAGCTCGTCGCAGCGCCCCCCCCCCTTCCCTATTAAGTCAATTTTATGGGGAAGACTTTGCGCCCCCCCACTTAAGTGACCGGGGGGGGGGAAGGGCTGCCCCTCGTGCGCACGCTTGTGTGTGTGCGTGTGCGTGCGTGCGTGCGTGTGTTATAATGCGAAAATGGAGGGGGGGCATTTGTACCCCCCAGGCCCCCCCTCTGGCCATGGAACTGGTAAAAACAGTTTTTGTACTACCACATGTTACCAACATAGGCGTGCGCAGGGTTCCCCTTCAAGGGGGGGGCAGGGGAGGGCGAAAGTTCGGGGCAGATTTTGCGCCCCCCCTCTCTTAGGTGTCTAAGGGGGGCGGCCGCCCCCTCTGCCCCCCCTCGTGCGCACGCCTATGGTTACCAACGTATGAACTCAAGTGCACTTGCAGGTAACATATGGTTCGCTGCCAGGCAACATCGTGCCGTAAACATGAAGTACACATCCTACAGGTAACAAGAAGGAATCCGTCCATAGGTAGAGGAAGGGTTTCGTAAACATAAAGTATTGTACTACAGGTCACATAAAGGAAGAGGAACCATAAAGGTCACGTAGGACATTAGTAGGAAACAGCAAGTACATTTCCCGGACATCACCATTTTCATACGGGCTCACTTGAATGCAAAACATGTCGAACATCGACGGAAAAGAGATAAGTCCCTCCCGCGTCCCGCGTCCGGCCACTTTCATGAAGTACGGAAGCCCCCCGTTATGCGAACCAGAACACTGTAGTAATATGAAGGCCGTCAACCACTACCACAGTCATCAGAGTCATGGCCGAGAGCAAAGAGAGGCTGCTTAGCAATGGCTAAGCAGGTGGTGTCTGTCTCCCAGGTTAACCCCATTCCTTGAACTTTCTTGCATGTGTTTGGAGGAGGCTTAGTCCGTCCCTCCTTCCCGCGTCCCACACCACCACAGGGCATGCGCGTCCCCTCCCCCTCTGTCTCCTACGCTCACACCCTTTCTCTACTCTAGGAATCATTTACTCTACGGAGCGGCGCCTGCGTCCCACAGCGCATGCGCGTCCTCTCCCCCTCTCTCCTGTAGGAATCCTCTACTCTACTGAGCGGCTCCCGCGTCCCACACCCCCACAGCGCATGCACGTCCCCTCCCCCTCTGTCTCCTCTCCTACGGTCCCCTCGTTCTCTCCTCTAGGAATCCTCTACGGAGCGGCGCGCACGACAGGTGGTGCGACAGCTGCATACTCCGCTGGGGGGCGTCACGGTAGTTCCGCGGTATGAAGATGACGGAGCGCGCGCGCCTCATTCTCTCTCCTGTGCAGCGCCGCGATAAGCGCCCGGACCGCTGCCGTGAAACGAGCGGCGACGTTCCTCCCGCTCAAGCTAATTATCGCCTCGCTGCTTCGCATCCGCACATATTTCCCTTTAGCGGGACATGGAAAATTTCTTTTTTTAGTGTGCGCTTTGTATCGGCTGGCCACCTAAACTTAGCCGTTCACCTAGTTGAGACTATTGAAGTGTCAGACAGGCGAAGAATCTGCAATGCACCTCGTTGTAACGGCCGCGTGCGCACTGAACATATCGCTGTTGCAGTCCTTGGTGGTTGATTCGCGGCGGATGGCACACGTTCACGAGTGTCTTTCCTTATTGTATCACCAGTTACACGCCACTCACGTACAAAACACGATTAGGCCACGCACTTCGTCAACGCGCGGAGGGTAAATCCAGGTTAAATGGTTGAAACAAACAGCAGCACAAGCGCGGCTTCAACGAGCGCACGAACCGCCTCACATTCGAATGCTCTTCCCGGCATACACCTCGAGCTGTGCAAAGTTTTGGAGAGATGACGCCGTCCCTCCTTCGATGAAGTCGAAGCGGCGCCAGAATGACGCCACGTATGTGACTCACCGCGAGCTCACACATCTCTCTATGCGCCCCCCCCCCCCCCCCCTGGAGCGGCCGTCGCACGCTGTTTTGTGAACTTAGCGGCATCTTTTTCTCCTGTGTTGGCGAATCGATAACGTTTATGCCTGAATAGTGCACTGATGTGACCTGGCGTTTTCTGTAATTTACGGCCAGTTAATTTTCGCGCGAAAAAAAAGGTAGACAAGACGACGAGGAAATTCGGATAAATTGTATTGCGAGTCTTCTAACATATTTTTCTCGCGTCACAGAATTTTTCTTAGATCGCATCTTTAGTTTAATACGGTGGGTTGTCCTGTGCTGACAGTACTTTATCTTGCCACGATTTAACATCGGGTGTATCTTCTTTTCCGCTATTAGCTAAGCTTCCCGGGGGCAAATCAATTAGTCCTGCGGCTTAAAAGCAAAATAGATATAGGAGCAACTAAAGAAGTTGTTTAACACAAACATTTTACCAACATAATAAGGTATTTCGTTCTTGTGCTTTTACTCATGTCCGTTCGGATTTTATGCCGCTTATTCAATTACGTTTTGGAAGCAGGCTCACTTCACTGAACTACAGTTTCAATTCATACCCCACCATTGCTTGCCAGAGTATCCCGCAATGTAAAAGCGCTGCTACCGTGATTTGTTTTACTGCTGTAAAGACCCGTTCTGTTTATACATTATCCACTTCTCCATTGCTAAAGCCAGCTTTGAACAAAACAGATCGCGATGTGACACATTGATAAATAAACTTCCACTCCATAGTGTTGGTGCCCTGACGAATGAGTCACTCCGCTTTTATACGTTACAATCTAAAGGTTACAATGCTTATCGCGGTGCTTTAGCTTTTAAAATGGCATGCTACTGTCAATGTAACTTCTATGTGAGAGGGAAATGAAGAAAACAGAAACATAAAATTGTTGTCACAACCATGTAACTTGTAAATTATAAGTTACTTGCCTTTTTTATGCTGTCCTCAACGTTACCGTGATAAGAGTGTACAACCGGGCACGCCACGCGTTGGGTTCGCTCGCTCGGTGCAGCGTCCCAGTGTTTTTCTTATTGGTTGCGTTAGGTTGTGTTTTACGGCGTGTTTTGGGTGGCTCAGTCCTCGCTATGCCTACCGTGTGCGTCGTCAGACAGTGCCGCACAACTTAACAAAGTGGAAACAACGTATGTGACGGCTTTACGGCGCCGCAATCGAAACGGTATGATGCTACGAACCTCGGTCAACTATGGCTCATCAAACATCGCTTCGTCACCATGTTTGTCGACGACAGAGACTTTTCATTGGCTGACTTAAAGTGACGTCATCTGTACAGTTGAGGGGAACGTGAGCAGGGAAACGAAACTGTGTTTTTATAGCTAATTAATGAACCCGGACGATGAAACGAGCCGAGGTAAAGTGTTGAATGGATGGCCAGGATTACACGTTGTTGAAAATTTTCGGAAAACGTTTCCCGACCCTTTGAACTGTCAAACTATTCCGATGTGTGTTGTTTGAAAGGGAAATTTCAAGGGGGGGACTCTTGCAAGAGCTGTACCCCCTAGCCTGAGCACAAAGGGGGTCGAGACCCCCTGACACCCCCCCCCCCCTCCCCCCCCATAATTTACGGCACTGTTAATGCCGCTGATAGAAGTTCGCGCCTTTCAACTGACGATTGTCATCTTTGAAAATGTACTTTGAACGTTGAAAATGCCCGTTTACAATGGGAGCTTATCGGATAAATCCGAATTGTCAAAAATTTTATGGGCGAGCGTTTATCGGAATTTTTCGGATTTATCCGAACACATGGAGCTTTATCTATAACCGAGCATAGCGAGCGGCCAGGGGACGTGGTCGCCGAACATTCACGAGGTGTGCATGTTTGAGCGCCGTGAAGCCCGCCGAGGCAAGGGTTAGCCGTAGCGGGGCCGAAGTTCTGCATGGAAGTGTTACGGCACAGCTCTTAAACGCCTATTCCAGTGTTGAGCGGCGTCAGCTTTGGCGTAACCGACAAAACGAACGAGGACGAAAGAGAACGAACGCGGAGTCTCGGTATCATGAGCCATTGACCTTTAACCTTTCTTTCTTTCTCCGCCACGTGCTCTGCGGCTAGGTTCACTTGTCGAAACGGAGCTGTCAGCGTTTTACTTGGTTCGCGACGCCTGCAATGAAGAGAGTGGTGTGTGTAGCACTCGAGCGTTGGCAGTTGCTGTGGCGATATGCAACGAATCTTCTATTGTTACAGCGGACAGCCAGAACTTCAAAGACAGTTGGCATTGCCCCAACTTGAAGCTGCGCTCAGAATTCGCATTATGCAGTATGGTACACTAAGCCATCAGGCGAGAGCATCCACCCATACCATATATTAATAAAGCGCTGCATGAACGGAGGCCCACCTTTTTTCGCGTCACTCCTCCCCCAATTACTTTTCACCACCATATGTAAATTATTGTTGGTACCATTCCAGGCAGCACACCGACAGTGGACTGATCTTGGCCCAACGTCATCAAATGTTGGCAGCAACGTTGGCCCAACGTCAGCAAATCACACACACGCTGCTTTCACTCACATCGGACTGATGTGGGCAAGCTGGCGCTGGGCCGATGTGGGCTTACCAGTGTCGGTCCGATATGGGCCTGCCGTTTGTCAGCTGATGTTGGCAAGCCGTCACTGGGATTGTGTAAGCTAGCTGATGCTGACCTGATGTCCGCCCCTCCGACGTCGGCATCCCCGGGTGTGACCATTTGACATAATAATCATGGTGTTTAGATGTGTTAGTTTACCACGCTGTGAGTATGGCAGCACTGTGCCGCCGAGGTAGGCACATAGCTAGTTTAGTTGAGGTGACCTGTCGTGACGTCTCGTCTGGCGCAACCACTCGGTCACGCCAGACGTGGCGTCACAGTGAATTGAGCATGCACTTCTTCGTTTTGTATGAAGCCAGCTGGCGGTGGCGCGCGGCGCCAGATTCAGACAAGAGCGGCGCCAGATTCAGACAAGATTCCTCATGGGCAGTTCGCACTACCCATGAGGAAGCCACTTACAAAATCGCGCCGCGTTGCCAAGTGAGACTCCTGGACTTGACTTGTTTAAATTAGTCCACGACACAGTAGGGTCGAAACGGCGGGCGTTGACTGGGCGCGGATTCCGCTGGAAGTGGGCCTCGCTTGTCATCACTTTGTCTATCTTGGCATCACCTCGTATGGCCAGCACCAGCTCGGAACCTATCATTCCTTGCGGCCCTGGTGCAAGCTACGGCAGCCGGATTTTTTTATTCACGTTGTCAGGTGCTGTCTTCACCTATCTTTGTCACATCTACCAGCTTCGCATACGTGCATTTTCCCGCACCTTAAAGGAATTTTGTTCGCTACACCTTCTGCACATTCAACGAAAGGCTGCACATGCTTTGTTCTACAGACTTGTTGCTGTGCGAATTCCTAATGAGTGTTGCCGCAAATAGAGCGCTTGTCGTTCTCGTCTATTTTAGTCGTTGTCTGTTTTTAGCGATTTAGTAATTTTGAAAGATCTCACAACACGCCCAAATCACCACTTTCATCAAGTTAAACTTCGTATAGTTCGCGCCGAACACTCTGCTTTCTGTTATCAAGAAGACGACGATTTGATTTGCGACGTTTAATGTGCGTGAGCTCTCATTCACACGTTGGCAAAACCAACTGTATCGCCTAACTAGAGAACAAAATCTAGACATTATCGCAGTAGAGCAAACTAAAGTAGAGAGCAGAGAGCTGGCCGAAGTAATTGCGCTGCACTTCACGAGACACCATGATGCGTGTGTTTGCAGTGGCCTCAACGATTAGCTCCGGGAACGCTTAGCAACGGTGCGTTGCCGGAGCTAATCGTGGAGGCGACTGTGTTTTCCATGCATTGGGTAGGTCTGCAGAGTGGCTCTGGTTGATTTGGCGCAGTCTTCGTGCAAAATTAGACTGCGTGCATGATATGTTCAGCTTCAGTAATAGCCAACAACCGAAAAAGCCAACGATGTTTGTAACGTCATTAATGAAAAGGGTCATTTCGTTCGCGTGGTTTTTCTAATTGCAGTCTTGCCTGCAAGCTGGTGGGTCTTGCTAAACGCAGCCTGGTCGCCATTAACGAAGTGGTTATGGTGATAAGAGACCCACCCACTTGCGCGTCTCGTAGCACTTGCAATCAGCACAATTACTTACCTAATGAATCTATGAGGGCAACGAAGTATTTCGCGACACACTGCTGTCTTCGTTTTTTTTCTGTTCGACGAATACGTGTAAGCCTATGCGCTCGCGCTCGCTTACAAGCCTCGGCGCGCTTACTGCAACTGAGCGATGCTCTCTTTTCTGTTACGCAGGCTACAGAAGTTAGCGTTCGCGGACTACATGCGTCAGCGTAGGAAAAATGTGTACTCTTCGGCTCCGTAGTCTTGGCTGTGCTGTCACAGGAAATTATCGCTAGGTAGAGCCCTTTCCTGTTGTCAAAGGAGTGCTTAAAGCCCTTTTAAATGCGAATGCATTTCATAGTCGGGCTATGTCAGGCGTCCGGCGTTGGCGTTGTCCGCGGAGGAGGAGGAGGAGGATAGGTTGAGGAGGTGTGCGCGCCGGCAGGTGTTAGATGTGAAGCATCTTATGGCGAAGCTTAATCCGGTGGTGGTGGTGTGCGTCGTGACCACCCTTACTGCGCATGCGCAAACCCTTTAAAAAAATAAAAATAAAAAACCTCCTCTTTCATTCTCTCTCCTCTAGGCATCCCTCCCCGCGGCAACCACACCCTCACTGCGCATGCGCCTCCCCTCCTCTCTCCCCTGCTACGCTCCCCCCCTCTCTCCTCTAGGCATCCCTGCCCGCGCCGTCCACACTCCCACTGTGCATGCGCGTCCCACCTCTCTTCTCCTCTCCTACGCTCCCCCCCTCTCTTCTCTAGGCATCTCTGCCCGCAGCGTCCACACTCCCACTGCGCATGCGCGCCCCCCCCTCTCTCTCTCCTACGCTCCCCCCCTCTCCCTCTCTCGCCTCGCGACGCCGACACAGGCAGCGTCTGCTAGCGAGTTTCTTGGTTGAAAAAACCGACTGCTCGCGCTGCACAACCGTTCACTGGCCACCCCGTATATATGGCAATGAATCTTGACCTCCAAGGTGGTGCCGGTGGGAGATTTCTCCTGTGCGTTGTTGAACAATAAAAATTCGCAGCGTGCGGGTGAACTAAAAGCGGACTGCGGCGGAGCTCGGCGGAGCTATACATGAAAAAAAAATTTAAAAAATAAATAAAAACAATTAAAAAACAAGACAAAGCAAAAAAAAAAAAGGGCGCTGCGCCTTGCTCCCGACCGGGCTGCAGAAATCAGGCGCCTTTTCCTTCTTCGAACCAAAACCACCATATATAAATGGAGTGAAGCGCGCGCGAAATGCATTCGCATTTCCTCACGATTCCCTTCGGGGAGGTGGGCGCATTTTTTATTTTCGGTATACATAAAAGCTGCCTAATGTCAAAAGCGTGGTAGGTCAGGGTTTATTCGTACTTGATGTAATCAGAACGGCAATATATTTGATGCCTTTATCACATCATGACGAAGCTGCCATTTCGAATTCACGTCCAGCCAAATGAATGCATGGCGGCGTACGCGACCGTAATCACGTCATCTAAAGTTTGTACCTGGACAGAATATTTCTTCAGGAAATTCTGACCGCACACCTGAAAAACATAAAAGAGGGACACTAATTACAATACTAGTGACGGTATTTTCACTAATACGAGTAAAATGTAAGCTGCGTTGAGCAACACTCCGATGAATCCATACTCTTAAGAGAAAGCCCCAGGTGTCTTGCTGCACAGGGGCCTTGACCGGAACACGGCCGGTGGGTGAAGTCGTTCAAAACCCCACGTGACCTTTTGCGAGCGAGAGACGTGTGCAGAAAGAACGCATTTTTATGGCCTCATCTTGCTAAGTCATCATTAATTGACAGATTCCCCTCATTTGTGACGTCTTCATGACGCCCGATATTAACCGCATTTTTTGGCGTCTCCGTGATGCCAAGTGATCAGGTCATCACACGAATTCGTCGCTTAGCATAGGCTTGCGCAGGGTTCTCCTTCAGGGGGAGGCGAAGGTTCGTCGCAGTGCCCCCCCCCCCCTTCCCTAACATGTCAATGTATGGGGCTGATTTTGAGCCCCCCTTTTGCCCCCCTCCCTATTATGTCAATGTATGGGGCTGGCTTCGCACCCCCCCTCCCCCCCTGCCCCTTCCCCCCCGTGCGCGTGCCTATGTCGCTTGCTCAAAGGCGGGCCAACACTGAAGGCAGTGCAGCAGCACGTGAGTGGTACAGAAAGCTTCATGGTCGGAAAAGGAGGAGTGATGCACTCGTCTGAGAACATGAAGGTAGGTATTGATAAACGTGCGTTCTGCTGAATAGATAAGGCGAAAGCCTCAGATGCCTCATCAAAAACGAAAATTGGTCGTCAGCGGTGCCGCTGTCCCGCGTCGGCGGCTGCAACACGAGGGATGCAGAAAAGTGAACATCCTCACATTAGACACCGCTGAATTTTGCGACATAATCACATCGCATCATCGCTTTGTGAAACGTGGGCCGATCACGGAGGCAACACAAAAGCAAAAAGCATGTAATGCCTCCGTTCTTGGAGGCATTGGAGGAATGGCTGCTGCGAGTGCAGTTGCCCAGTGCCCCCCTTCGCCATAATTAGTCCTTTTGCGTATCAGCCAAAGGTCCTCTGAGTGCGCGTTATGCAACACGCGAACCTGCGCAGCTGATCATTTTGTCGATGCAGTTGCTGCTGATGATGATGAAATATGTCTGAATACTTTGCAATGGGTGGTACTTTAAAAATTCCGCTCCTTGCGCAAATCACTTGTTTTGACGCCTGGCCACAGTCTACGCCTGTTGCAGTCTACGTGTGCAACACATAACGAGGTGCATTATGATGGGCATAGGGCAAAGCAATAGCTTTAAAAAATCAATTTTTTTTTGTCTTCGTAATTTGGGCGGCGACAGCGGCGGACAACTGCGAAGCAAAAACGGCCCTCGTTGTGATCTCATTACAGCTTTCGCTGTAAAATATTCTACAGCGAAAGCTGTTATGAAATCACAAGGGCCGTGTTTGCGCCGTAGTTGTCCGCCGCCGCCGCCGGTGTCCGTAACCACTATCGCACGAAATAAGAGAAAAACTAACTAAATAAAATATACTTATGACAGAATGGGAATCGAAGCTCATTCTGCGTGGCAGCCGAACACTCTACCACTGAGCTATGCCGCTGCTTGAAACTGCAGTGCAAACTGACCCTGATGCAGGCTTCATGTCGGGTAAGGAATCGCGGTAACATGTGTTGTAAAGCGTTTTAGAACAGTAAACTAACTACCAGGCGGCACACAATGCGAATTGCATAAGGAGTGGGTCGTTCAGTGCTCCAACCCATTACAAAAGCCTGAGGCAAAATTATTCATCGTCTTCAGCCACAGCATCACCAAAGTGCACATAATGCGTTAGACGTGTGTAGCGGGTATCGCGCTTTTCCGAAGAGTGAAGAATAATTGCACAGTGGACGCTTCCGCACTGCGCAAAAATTATGATGCTTTATGGCGTAGTGGGTACCATGCAAGTGCGCTTGTAGTAGTTGCCCCAAGACTGTTGAAAAAAGGCTCTAGAAAGGCCGCTCTTCCAGCTTTTGCTCCGACTGTGCTGCGCGTTCCGCACAGGCCTCGCCGTTTTTTTTGCCTCTAATGGAAGCTAATAGAAGCTGACTACATTTTCGGTTTGATTTTCTCAGCTACATCAGGTGACTTGCTTTTGTACTAAAGTTTATTTCTCATTGGCTACAAATCATGAATTGGAATAAAGGAACAATCTAAGGTACAGAAAGTATATTTCAAGAGGCGCCACGAAGCCCACAAATAAAAAAAAACATTTTTGTCGTCGTCTTTACGTCCGTCCGCGAAGAGAGTTTAAGACTTGAATCAAGGTAGAGCCTCTTCGACCAAACTGCAGTAATTTTACAGTATTCTGACTGTGCGTGATAATCTGGATCTTTTGATTTGCAGAGCTAGGGAAAGCTCGGGAATTTCTCACCATGGCAAAAGCTCGCCAGGGTTACGAAGTCGATTGCCACCGTTTTATTCGTGTTCCTTGTGGTGAAACTTACTTCTTTCTTACTAGTCTTTCTCGCTTAAAAAACTTACTACGTATCTTATTTCAGCATTATCTCTTTATATTACCGTGACCTACTCCGGAGAAGGCATGCCGATGCAGGGGGGAAATATAAACGCCAGAGAAGATGTATGCAAATATAAATTTTCGCTAGCGCCAAAAAAAAAAAAAAAAACACCGACAGATCGCGCGCATTGTGCGAATCGATGTAACGCGAAGCAGGCAGAAAGGAGAACATCATGCAATACATAACATGCATGTCATGATTTACATGTTAGGTCCTGTCATTTATGTTCGTCATACAGCCACGTCACGCAATTCCGATTTGGGTGTATATCAAGCTAGCGAACTGCACGCAAGTGCACCATGAGCATGGCATGTAAATCACGTTGTACATGAGATGAATTTCGTGATTTTCATGTTACCACTCGCCATTTATGTTCCTCATGCAGTCACGTCACGCAATAGATATTTTGGCGTATATCAAGCTAGCTAACTGGATGCAATCGCACCATGAGCGTGGCATGTAAATGGCGGTGTACATGACAGGCATGTCATGATTTTCGTGTTAGCACCTGCCACATATGTTCGTCATACAGTTAGTTCACGCTACACCAATTCCGGTGTATATCGAGCTAGCGAAACGGCCGCGACCGTGTCATCAGCGGGGCATGCAAGTCATGTTGCACATGACATGCCATGATTTCCATATAACCGCTTGTCATTTATGTTCGCCATACAGTCACACCACGCAATACCAAATTTGGGGAATATCAAGCTAGCGAAACGGCCGTCAGCGCACCATGAGCGTGGCATGTCAGTCATGTTGTACCTGACATGAATATCATGATTTTCATGTTTCCACCTGTCATTTATATTGGTTATGCAGAAGTGTCACATCATAGCAATTTTTGGATATATCAAGTTATGGGAAACGGCTACAGGAGCACCAGGGCCATGGCGTGTAAATCATGCAGTTCATGAGAAGTTAGTCATGATTGTCATAATATGACAAGTTATTCATGTTGGTCATACAGTCATGTTAAGCTATGCGAATTTTGGCATCAATCCCACTAACGATACGGTCTGGAGACCACAAAGTCATTGCGGCTAGATAGATAGATAGATATGCTCAAAGTCGCCCAAGTTCGCTAGGAAATGCTTCGCGTTTAAAAACAGAATAACCTAGCAATAACAGAAGTTTAATAGAATACCATGGAACTAGCCCGACTGATTATCCCACCTATAATGTACGTAAGACGCTATGTCCATGTACGTACCACGTAGTTCATGGCGATGTGTTGAAATTCCTCTGGCAACGGCAAATAGGCGAAATGACTCTGGTGACGAAAAAAATATGGCGATAAGCTCTACAACTGCCGCTTGCTGCACCATGCTTTGGTATTCTACTATGGATGCTACTCAAGACATTATCTAGGACAGCATATTATAAAAGTTGTCATGGTTTTTCCCTATAATGATTGCTCATCCGTCTGTGACTATTATTTGAGACAATAGCTCTCATATAATGATTCATCTCACGTGTCCTTTAAGATATCACAGCAAATTACATCAGAACATATTATTTGTACTAGTGTAGCAATAACCTGCCAAAACCAAGATATACGTGTGAGGCACACTGCTGGAGGTCACTGCGGCGGTCGCATATTGCCTCCATTTAAATGTGATCACCACTGCTCGGCTAGAACCCACGACATTCGCGTCACCTCCCAAGCACCATAACCACTCAAACACCGCGGCTGAATGCAGTAGTGTGTCTTTTTAGATGTGAAGCATGTTACGGCGAAGCTTAATCCGGTGGTGGTGGTGGTGGTGGTGTGCCGCGTGCCCACCCTTACTGCTCATGCGCAAACCCTTCAAAAAAAATAAAAATAAAAAAACCTCCTCTCCCCCCCTCTCTCTCCTCTAGGCATCCCTCCCCGCGGCACCCACACCCTCACTGCGCATGCGTCACCCCCCTCCCTCTCTCCTCTCCTACGCTCCCCCTCTCGCCGCGACGCCGACGCAGGCAGCGCGTCTGCTAGCAGTGATGTTCCGTGCAGGGAATTTTCCCTTTTTCAGGGAATTTTCGACAGTCATTTTGGACGAAAGGGAAAAAGGGAATCTTCGCGATATTGCAGGGAATTTTTTAGGGGCGGCGAAATTTTTTTTATAACAATCAAAAGACTGTGGACATGAGGATTTCGCATGTCGCAATCGTTTCTGGCGCATGTAGCGCGGCAAACCACAGCCTCTAAGGTTCGTTTTTAAGACCATAGTCTTTAAAAACCCAGTCAATATATATATTGACTGGGTTTTAAAGACCCAGTCAATATATATTCTAGTCACTTCACATTTATTTATTTTTTTCTTTGCGGTAGTTTGCAGAGCCGTTCCTAATCAAGTCAATAAAATGTTAAATACCACCACAAAAAGCTAGTTTTATTTCACAATATTTAGTCACCATTATTGAAAAGTTGACGTGCTTTTTGTACAAAGTGTGGTGCATATAGATACAGAGCGTCTGCTAGGCACATTAATGTACGCCACGTCACTCAGTAACGAAAAAAAAAACAACAATAATAAACTTTTCTTCTTATGCAGTGGCCGTGAGCATGAGCATGTACAGCATTCCTTCCGCATCATACCGCTTAAAGCGAGCTCCAAGGTAGCTGCTTCGTGACGCCGATGCTTTGAGTTGGGCAGGAAAGAAGAGAAAGCGATGGGAAGAGCCTGAAACACGTAGAACACTATATATATATATATATAAATATATATATATATATATATATATATATATATATATATATAAACTTTTTTTGTGCAGGGAAATATGCGGGGATTTTTGGCGATGTATGCGGGGAAAAATTCCGGAAATTGGGAATTTTCGGGTCTCGGAAAGGGAATTCTTCTGTCCAGGACGGAACATCACTGTCTGCTAGCGAGTTTCTTGGTTGACAAAACCGACTGCTCGCGCTGCACAACCGTTCACTGGCCACCCCGTATATATGGCAATGGATCTTGACCTCCACGGTGGTGCCGGTGGGAGATTTCTCCTGTGCGTTGTTGAACAATAAAAATTCGCAGCGTGCGCGTTAACTAAAAGCGGAGTGCGGGTCTCTGTGTCCAGTCGGAGTGTTCTGTCTCTCATTGCCCATTAGCAGCGAGTGGCATGTTTCAGTAGGAAACACTGCTCCATCACTGCCTACTTTGCGCCTCCCCAGTTTTCTATCCTGCGCAACGCTGCGATGAGCGCCAGCGTCAACGCCGCCGCCAGTGTAAGCGTTAGCGCCCGCTGCTTCACATCTACACATGGTTCCCTTTAGCGGGAGATGGTGTAATTTTTTGAAGATCTTAAACATGAGTCTTGTGTGATTTAACTTTAAGTGCCAAATTTTCAACGCAAAAAAGTTGTGCACCGTTTGCCAAAATAACTCGGAAAATAAAAATTCCCCATCTCCCGCTAAAGGGAACCATGTGTGGATGCGAAGCATCGGGGAAATAATTAGCTTGAGCGGGAGGAACGTTGCCGCTCTCACTTCACGGCAGTGGTCCGGGTGCTCATCGCGGCGCTGCACAAGAGAGAGAATGAGGCGCGCGCGCTCCGTCATTTTCATACCGCGGAACTACCGTGGCGCCCCCCAGCGGAGTATGCAGCTGTCACACCACCTGTCGTGCGCGCCGCTCCGAGAGGATTCTTAGAGGAAAGGACGGGGGGGGGGGGGACCGTAGGAGATGAGAGAGAGGGGGGAAGGGACGTGCATGCGCTGTGGAGGTGTGGGACGCGGGAGCCGCTCTGTAGAGTAGAGGATTCCTAGAGGAGAGAGGGGGGAGAGGACGCGCATGCGCTGTGGGGATGTGGGACGCGGGCGGCGCTCCGCAGTGTAGAGGAAGGGGGTGAGCGTAGGAGAGCATAGGGGAGGGGACGCTGCGTAGAGTAGAGGATTCCTAGAGGAGAGAAAGGGGGGTGAGTGTAGGAGAGAAGGGGGGCGGGGACGCGCATGCGCTGTGGTGGTCTAGGGACGCGGGAAGGAGGGACGGACTAAGCCCCCCTCCAAACACATGCAAGCCAAGATTAAGGAATGGGGTCAACCTGGGCGACAGACACCGCCTGCCTACCCATTGCTAAGCAGCCTCTCTGTGCTCTCGGTCATGACTCAAGGAATGGGGTCAACCTGGGCGACAGACACCACCTGCCTAGCCATTGCTAAGCAGCCTCTCTGTGCTCTCGGCCATGACTCTGATGACTGTGATAGTGGTTGACGGCCTTCATATTACTACAGTGTTCTGGTTCGCATAATGGGTGCTTCCCTACTTCATGGAAGTGGCCGGACGCGGGACGGGGGGACGGGGGGACGCGGGAGGGACGGACAGAGCCCCGAGCATAAGATGCTTCGCATCTAAAATACTCAGTGGCTTTAAAATCGGTACATGCACATGGCAAGAAAGGTAAGTGTAACCAGACTTGATCAGCAAAGGCCCCTTCGAGATTAATGCGCTAAAACCTAGTTTGCGCACTCATGGTACGACACACTAATCGATAATATTGGAAATATATAAACGTTCATACCGAATTCTGCATAAGCAAATAAACGCAGTCATACATCTGGAAGAGCGAAAAGACGTTTAGAAAATAGGCTTTTGGCTGATTGGAGTTATCTCCTGCTATAGTCTCGTAAATATCTCTTATCAAATCAGAAGCCTAGTGATATGCTTGGAGGTGTCATTTGGTGAGTGGATTTTGAAGTGACCTAATCTTAGGAATGCTGTGACATTGCCATAGAACCTGATGTCGATGTAACTGCCTAATAGCGTCTTTAAAAGACTGCTAGAATCAAAGGTGTGTTTGTGTCCGTTTTGTACGAATATATGCATCGCTCCTTTTGATCCGCTGGGCATTGTGGCCCCTTCGATCTTTCATTCATTGCGGACGCCAGCTTTACTGATATCTGATTGTACTGATATGTTCGCCGCAAAACATTGTGTGAACAGCATTCAATCACCCAGGCAGCACACCGGCATTGGACCAATCTCGGCCCAAGGTTGGCAAACATTGGCACAAATATTGGCCCCACATTGGATTTTGGGGTTTTGCTACACCTAAATGTACATTGGTCCAATATTGGAAGCCAATGAATGCCCAATGTTTGCAAAGATGGCTGCAGCCAATATTGTACGTCCAACTTATCGCCAATAATGGTAAAGATGGCTTAAGCCCACATTGTCCGTCGTGCGTATCGCCAACATTGTGTAAATATTGGCAGCTCCAATATTTCTTGCCAGCCTTTTTCGTTGGCTGCGCCGTCATTCTTTCTTTTCCAGAGTTTAACACCGGTTCTTGCCAGCCTTTTCGTTGACTACGCCAATATCTTTCTGGCGTTTTCCACTGAATGTGTAGTTTAACATGAAGTAGATTTGCGTGCGTGTACATGAATTCGTGTTGTCCACGCTTTTCCGTTTAGGTGGGCAGCAGGAATAATCACCTAGAAATCCTGAGAGCAAACAGAAGTTTATTCTGAATGTATACAGTGTACATATGGTAAAGATACTGCAAGTTTTGAAAAGAATTTCGCATTTCGCGCTTTGTTCTACTGATAGCTTGCTTGTAGATAATAGCTGTATAGAACCCACACTAATTATTTTGAATAGCGATCTTATATTACTAATCGCAAAAGGGCACCACGCACAAACACACAGCCAAAAATCATCTCTGTTAGGGCTTATTTGAGCTGTAAGTACATCGGGGCTCATAAGGAATTGAGTGAAAAGCGAATTGTGGTATAAAATGAATGCATGAACATCTACGCTTGGACAGGCATTCATTTCATTTCATTTATTGATACTGTCAGCCCTTTCGGGCTATTACAGGAGCTATTATTTATTCGACACAACTGTGATTCATATCCGCCTTGAACTACCAGTAAGTACCAGTAAGTACATTAAACGGTGACTATGCTAGAGCTTGAAAGAAGGCGATAACTAGGAAACTATTGAAAATATCAGTGTTATAAATCCAGAAATCCTTTGCACGATGCGAGCGGTGAAGGAAAAACGGATGCTTAGCTGGCCCACAACAATACGATAAAGGAACGAAATAACACACGCAAACGCTGACAATTTCGCTAAGGGTGAGGACTTAACTAACCAATTTCAACGCACACAACAAAGCGCAGCACATGGATATACACAAAGTAAAAAATCTAGAGAAAATACTGAGCACACATTTCCCTTACGAAAAACACGGAAAGTAACTTGCAATATAGGAAAGACAGGACTTACTGAACGCGATCCGAACACAAATATCCAGCGGAAAGTTTGCGAGTTTTCAAAACACATCGGCTCTCATCTGCGGATGGCTTGTCAAAAGTCAAAACAATCAAGTCCGAAGATGCACACGGCAGCTGCTTTCTCACTGTAGCGGCGCCGTAGAACGTCATCGTCTCGGCATCCGAGTCCGTTTTTTCCCGATGACTCCCAACTGAATGCCGAAGGGCGCGCGGCCGCCGATGCCGGGAGCCCAAACGAGGGGAAGTGTCCGCCACCGAATAACAAAGGATAGCCGCCGGCCAGAAGAGGCCGAAACGCGTACGCATCTTCGGTCCCGTCGTCTCCCGCCAAACACCCTGCCCCCCTCCCCCCCTCCCCCCCCACACACACCCCGATCCTCGTTTTCAAAGGCAGTGAAAGCTCGGAACCGCTGTCCAACCGTCGTGGGCGGAGCAGCCGTCAAGTGACAAGTGTTTTATGACCAGCCGCCACCATGCTACCCCACTGCCGGGAGGAGAGGACGTAAAATTCCTGAGCAAAACATGGCGCAGCACTGCTTCTCCGGCCTCCCGAACACCGAGAACATTTATTTGAAGTGAACACGTCTTGTGTGAAGCGCTGAGAGTGCAAACGTAACTGATCCCTCATTTGAAAATTCCGCGAGCGATACCGCAGTCTTGGACAGCGCATCACTGTAGCGCGCACACAAAAAAGCTACGATACTGCAATCTAACCAGTCGTGTATTAAACACAAAAATTCGTGGTGTGGCTGAAGTAACATGGACTGTTTTGATTGTTCGCCGCTAATAAAGCCGTCAGAACAATATGCGAGTGCACGCACAGAAGTCGAGCCAATTCAAAATGCCCATTGCGAAACAAAATAGAATTCTTTTCTGTTCTATTAACTCACCAACACTATCTATATACAGTGGCGTCTCTCATAATCATATCGTGGTTTTGGGACGTAAAACCCGAAATTATTATTATTATTATTGTTATTATTATTATTATTATTATTATTATTATTATTATTATTATTATTATTTATATACTGCACCAATCAATATAAAGACAATGTTTAAGGTTTTTTGTTTCTACAATTGCGGTGTATATGCTGGCTGTATAGCACAATTAACGTTATTTTTTAACAAGCATTGCAAAGTTCAATTTTGTTCTTTTTTTGAGTTTCTTTTTTCTTAAAAATCTTTCCAACAGCTCGAAAACTGAGTTGAGCACTTGGTGCGTATTTAATTTTACATTGCTGAACATCTGTAAATAAATTTTGTTCAACTATTGAGCCTGTATTTTGAGCCATACCGAATGTCAACTCAGTAATACAACTCACTAATGCCAACTCAGTAATGGAATGCCAACGCAGTAATCGAAGTGCCAGTATTGTTTGCTGTCTGACGACGATAGACTGTTTTTACCATCTTTATGAAATGACACTGCCAATATTTTACTTTGGCTGGCAACGGTATTCGATTGTTGCCGTCCTTGCAGGATGGCTGTGCCAATGTGTTATGCATGCTGGAAATGATGGGCCTTTGTTTCCGTCCTTATACAATGGCGGTGCCAATATTGCATGTTGGCTGGCTACCACGGCCCTTTCTTGCCGTCCTTGTATGATGGCACAACCAATATTGTATTTTGGCTGGCTATGACGGCCCTTTGCTGCCATCCTTGTACAATGGTAGTACAAATATTGTACTTTGGCTACAATGGACCATTCTTGGCATCCTTATAGGCTGGCTCCGCCAACATTGGTTTTGTAATGGATTGACTGGCCCTTCATTGGACCATCGTTTGCAAGCGTATAAACAATATTGGGCCAATGTGCTGTGCTGCCTGGGCAGTTATAAGTGTTCACAAGTTTAGTTTCCACTGCATCAATATACCTGTGTAACCGGATATCCCTCCACATGACACCCTTTTATTTTCTTCCTGACCACTCTATCCTAGTTAGAGAGTGACAGTGTTACAAACCATTGTCCCTCATTGGTAATCACTACTCTAAAGAGATAACTCCCACAATGAACCCAATACTGCTAGGGTATCATTATTTTGTAAGAAAAAATGGTGGCATAGAACACCGCTTTAGCTATCTGAATATGAGAAAAAAAATGTTAGTTTGGGTAGTGTAGTTTTGTAACTGAAAAAAAAAGAACTGTTAGCAGGCTAACGGTATGGTAATATAAATAATCGACGGAAGATGCGTGGGTATCGATTAGGGTAAAATCATTGTTACCGTTTCATTCAAATTGCATGCACATGCTTCATTCTTAGACTCAGTAGAGCGTTTGATTTTATAAAGGATTGCGATAGCAATTATATGCACACTGTCGGCTTGTTTTCGCCGTCGGCGTCGCCGTCACCGTCATGTCTCGTATATGTATATCTATCTATATATTTATAAATGCCACAAAGAAAAATAATTCAGAAAAGTGTTTCCGACGCGCGGCATCGAAGGAGGGACCTCTCGCTCTGCAGCGCGCGGCCATAACACTATGCCACGAAAGCGCACGTCCTTCAACGTTCAAACGGCGAGCTATTTATATACAGCGTGTTTTTAGCATTACCAGCGTGATGGCGCAAAGGGAGCGCTCGGCGGGGATTTAGCTCGGCGCTCCGCTCGCCACGAAGCGCGCTCTCAGGCACTCCTCTCCCGCACGTACATTGCCCCGTGGGGGGTAGACGCCCGTGCGCGTGCGCTTGTCTCGCGGTGGCGGAGAATAGTACTTTTTTACAAAAGAAGCAACAAATTTTTATTAGGTGCATTGCTTTCAAGTATATCTTAAGGAGCCACTCAGTGTGAATTACGCAGATGCAAGTAAAGGATATAAGAAACGGTCCTATGAATAACAGTGAAAATGTCACATAAATATACAATGTCAATATGTAAGTCTTCTAAATGACGCATACCACACACACCACGCAGAAGGCTTAACGCTAATGGCATAAATGTCCTTGTTGTGCAACAGACGTGATGGCATGACTGAGGGGTGAAACTGGACGAATTGAATTGTTCGTACTTTCGCTATCGATAAATAAAATTCTACGAAATTGGAAATCAAACACGAAAAGTCACAGTGTCGCCACAAGGCGAAGCAATGAATGCGATAGCAACAAATTGGAATGACAAGCGACGAATGGCAAGCAGGTCGAAACGTGCAGCGCACTGCTCACGCACACATGACGCACGAAAACAACACGCAACGGACGACAGAGAATTAACAACGTTCACAGCTCGACACTTAACGCGCTGCTCAAACAAAAACGACGCGCGAAAGGTGTTCACAGGCACAGACGAGCGCGAACTAACAAGTGTCACAGTTGTTACTTCGCTGTGTTTGAAAAGCGTGTTCTTTTAGCAAACGGGGGGACTGCTGCGAGCGAAGTGACCTTCGTGCGCTCGGTAACTACAACGCAATCGCTCCGGCGAAAGCCCAATTCTCCCCCACCGCGAGATAAGCGCTCGCGCGAACGGGCGTCTACCCCCCGCGGGGCCAAGTGCGCGGGGGAGACGAGCGCATAAGCGTGGGCGTCGCGACGAGTGGGGCGCCGCGCTAAGGCCCCGCCGAGCGCGCCCTTTGCGCCATCTCGCTGATAATGCTGAAAATACGCTGAAAACTCGCTGCATATCAATAGCTCGCCGTTTGAACGTTGAAGGACGTGCGGTTTCGTGGCTCAGCGGTTAGCGCTGCAGAGCGAGAGGTTGCTCGTTCGATGCCGCGCGTCGGAAACATTTTTCTGAATTATTTTTTGCGGCTTTTATAAATATATAGATACATATACATATACGGGACATGACGGCGACGGCGAAAACCAGTCGAGAGTGTCTATATAACTGCTATCGCAATAAATGTACGTTAGTTGTCTTCCGTAACACCGTAGCACCATCTGCGTGCGTGTGTGAGTGTGTCTGTGTGTGTATGCATTCATGTGCGTGTGTGAGTGTGTGTGTGTGCTTGTGTCTGTGTGTGTGTGTGCGTGCATGTGTGTGAGTGTGTGTGTGTGCGTCATGTCGCGGTAAGAGTGGCGTTTTCGGGATTTTCAAATTGTGCTTAACTAATACGCGCAAAATCGTTTTGCCCTTTAGAGTCCCTTTAAGCGCAGTCCTGCACTACGAAGGAACTATCAAGTTTCAAGAGTGTGCTGCCTGCGCTTAGCTGTAAAAATAGTACGAACGCGTATATCCAGAAGACACATACTCCCACCACATCTTGCGCTGAAGCCTTGCACGTGTTATATATACGGCAGGCAATTTCTGCTCCCTGCAAAAGAAACATGGCCATTCATATTTCGTCATAACTTCTGAAATGTATTCAGTGGAAATTAGTGTACACATTGGAGACGATTTTAGGAGAGACAAATAAGGTGACGCGGTTTCTCGTCTTTGTCGGCACCGTTCGCGAAGCCGTCGTTAAGAGATTTATGGTTCGCGGTGATGGCGTAGTATCTGTTGATGTTTCTCGGTCAGCGTGTGTATAAACTGAAATTGGCACTTTTAGTGATCCGATATTTTTTCAAGTTTGTGCCGTCCGGAAATACTGAACAATACTTACAAGCAGTAATATCCACATACATTGTTACACATTTCAATCTTCCACATTACCGCGTGAAACCAATACTTATATCTTCCAACACAAAGCAAAGTACATCATCTACCTACGCGACAATCGATCAAGTAGGGGATTATTTAGAACTTGCATATCTCACGTTGTTTTTTGAAACGTGGACAGCAAGCATTTTTTTTAGTATTGCAATGTTTTGAGAGCCAGGCGGGTTCTACAGCAGCTGACTTAAGGTAGGCCACCACCTTCGAGATTTAGGAAAAAAAATTATGCAGTTATCTTAAGCCATTCGAAAGTTATGACCATTTTTTCAACACCTGCTGGACACATCCGAAACTGCAGTATCACGATTCCACATCTACCATCTCGTCATAAATGTTTTTCGCGTACATATTACGTAATGCTAAGGTGTGTAAGAACATTCTAAAGCTTGTGGAACATGACGTTTTCAATTTATTTTAAAATTTCCACTACTCGGCTGCGGCACTTTATTGTTTAAGTTGCGCGTGCTCTCACTCGGCAGTCTGTGTTCTTTTTGTGTGCCATTTCGAGCTCTTGCACTTAGTCCTGGCTTTTCAAGGACAAAGTTACAGTACTTCATGAAACATGGCGAAACAGAAGCGTTTACGCAAGTTAGGGAATCAATATTCCAAGTGTGGACCCACTGTGGAACACGGGGATGAGAGTCAGCTGGAGACACGAAACGAGCTAGGAAAACAATGTGTGCTTCATCTCGCTCAAAAGATTATGCCGCTTCAAAAGAGGTCCCAAGCTATAAGCCTGGTGAATTCCAGGTCTATTGAATGTTTCTTTGTTCCATAGACATTCGGTTCAAATCTTTAAAGCCATTTTTCTCAAAATGTGATTTTTTGCTTCCTACAGTTACGCGAACAATGATAACTGTCTTTCTAATAAATATCTTTGCATAAAATTTTTTGTGCTGTTTCTTTATAGGTGGAGCTGTGCATTCAAGCAGAATTATTGAAAACTAGCGGTAACTTTTTGTACAGTGGCCAACTGTGTGCAAAGCAAACCTGCCAAATATCAACTTTTTCAGTCTTTTTACGATAACGCACCCAAGCTTAGAGATATGATGATCGTGGAGGTTAGATGCACAGAATGTTGTCCTCACTACATAGTTGTGAAGTCACGTTTGAATTGCAACAGGAGATTTAGTTAGGACTGTTGGCGCAACATGCATATTTTGGCACATTTTGATTTTTATCAATTTTATGTTTTCAATTTTTATCTATTTCATAATCTTAAAGCTTAAATTTACCGAAGCCCTACAATCCAAAACCATAATTATAACTATTGGACCAAACGGTAAAAGTTTTTCTCGGAGGCGGTGACCTACCTTAAAGAGAGAAACGAATCATGACTAGAATAGCAGCGAATGGCTGCAGGTATCGTCTACTAGGCAGCTGTGCTTGTCTGGTGATTTGAATCATTGTAGCGCTCCGCATGTCCGTTTAACATGCTTATGAAAATCATTGCTTACTTCAGGTATCCGGATTCTAAATGAGAACTTGCGAAACTGATCTCTTTTTTACTTTTTCGCGGAAGATAAGACTTTCACCGAAAAATAGACATGCCCACGATGATTATACTAACAGCCATTCGCCGATTCCGCCAGTCAGGTTTGACAAACGCAGTTATCTCTATATGCAAGTTCTTAATGCGCCAGTACAAAGGTCAAAGCTCGCTTGTGCACCAGTGTTGCCCGATTCGAGGGCGACTCGAGTGTTCATAAAAATAATCAATTACAAATTATGCGCTCGACGGAATGCGCTGAAACTTCGCCAGGTGATTTGTGAATGCACACGGATTAATCGAAATAACCCAGATTATGATCGAAAATTATATCTCAGGACCCCTTTAAAGGTGCCCATGATGCGCGCGGACGCAGATAGGAAAGTCACGAACATTTAGTTTTGTTTTTTATTCCCACGTTCGCGTTCAGAAGCAGCACATACACCGGTTCACATTCCCGAGAAGCCATTGTTATCGAGTACTCTATTTTTTTTATCCGAATTTCCTCACCATTCAGTGTTGCGCAGTTTCTTTGGCGGCAGTAACAGGAAAGATAAACAGAACGTACATCGGTACACTGCGCTTCCTAGTGGCAGGCATGGATTTGTTTCCACAGCTTTTGATTTCCGTTCTCAATTTAAGAAACTAATGCAGCGATTACGATAGGGTGTGCATCGTCCTGAAAGGACAAGCGTAACCGACAACACTTGCAAAAGTGCTGCTTTGTGCACCTGGACGTTCTGCTTGCTGTCTCGTAGAGTAACCCCGTTGTAAGGTGCTGATACTGTGTGCGGTCGACGCTCGAGCGATATAGTTAAAAGAATAGGGCAGCTACGAACTAGCGGTGTGAACACTGAGCAAAGGGCGGAGCCAGCTCGTGGCGTTCCGGTACTTTGTTTCCTCCCTTCTTCCTCGCCCTCACTTCTCTTTCCCATACTTTCTTGTGCTGTACTATACATAGCTATGCTGTGTTTCACCATTGCCCCTCCTACTTTTCCTCCTTCTCACCGTCCCATCGCTCCTCCTCAGCATACTTCCTTTTCGCGCCCTTTGTTATACTGTACTATACTTGGCTATGCTATGTTTCACCCTTTGCCCTCCTTTTCCACTTTTTCACTCTAACATCGCTCCTCCTCAGCTTCACTTCGCTTTCCCACACATTGATATACTATACTATACGTGACTACGCAATGATAAAAATTTACAAATCCTTTCACCTTCTCCCTCTTTACAAGGGTATGCTATGCTCCGCTAGAGTGCCTGAATAGCCGAGTGGTTATGACGGTCGCCTCTGGATCGTGGGTGCGCGGTTTCGAATCCCGCCTGACCAAGAAATGTTTTCGCCAGGAATTTCTCTTTCTTCGTATCTATTTCGCTCTCTTTCTGTGTCTGTTTCTTCCTTTATCTATACATTTCTTTGCTTTCCTTTCTTCATTTATATTTCCCCATTTCTCTTTCTATATCTCTCTTTCTCTCTGTGCACTCGTTCTATATCCGAGCAGAGTTATTCCATCCCACACCGAACAAATGGGGGCACGTGTTCTGGGAGGGAAACATAAGATGGAGAGAGCGTGTGCCGGTTCATGGTGATAATTTGCCTTTGCGACCCACGGAGATTCTCGGCACTTTAAGAGCTTCGTTGTTCAAAATGCTCGAGGCTGTACGCCCTTCGATAACAGGCTATACAGAAGGATGGCCATCAGCCAAAGTTCTGAAACGTCGTTATTTGTTAAGTTGTACATACCTCGTGTGCCTTATTTGGAGGAACAGCTTTTGCGATAGCCAATAACTCCTTTTTACATTCTCTCACGTAGTCTCCAAATAGCGCCTTCGCCCGGAGAAGACGGGGTCCAAATGCTGCAGTATGAAAATGAATTCATTGGATAAATTATTGCATCAAATGTAAGCAATGGAATTCTTATGTCGATAATATTTGCGTAGTAAGCTGTAAAGACTCCCATAATAACACTGAACTACAAGCATTCTCCATGGAGAAACACCGCAATAACTCGACTTGTGTCTATCCCAGGAATGAGTTCAAGACATTTCAAATACGTTCAAAGCTACAAGCGAGCAGCGTGAACATAATCGGAAATATAAATCAAAATAAATTTGCCTGTCTGAATATAGCGATTGAACTAAATAAGATACACGAGCGGGAAACACACGATAACTTCCCAGCATAGTTGTGAAGATTGCGTAGAATCAGACACAAGTATCTGTCTTACAAGTGGATTGTTCAATAAAGTGATCCCAATGCACTTCATTTCCCAAGCACTTCATTTTAAAGAATCCGATAATACTCGAGCAAGTGATCGTGCTTCGATGGCCGCTTAGCTACGTAGGACAACAACCCCATTCAGGGTAGATGCTACTCGAAAAATGCAACTTTATTTTTTTTCCAAAATTACATATTTATTGTTTTCACGTGCTTTCTTCAGTTTAGTTTTTCTACTTTCATGACAAAAAAGGCTAGGTTGCACTTAAATGAGTTTACGTGAAAATCGCATTTAAATAGCACAAGGTGGCTATTAAATATTATAAAGAGCAGATCGTCTAGAGTCTCCTTGAAGTCGCCCCCTTGCTGCTTGACATTGCATTTCACATGAGGGGTTCCCCAAAGCCACGCGCTCAGGATAACTATGATTCCCAAGGTCTCATGATGGAGGGAATAGTTCTAAAAAAACATATCATTGCCACTTAGATGACCTTTCATTTCTACGTTTAAAATGAGTTTTCCTGAAGATGCAATTGTGGGCAGCATGTTTGGATTGGACATCATGTTTTTGCTACTTCTGATCGCCAGGTCAGGATGACATTTTTCGCAACTATTTCCAAACCTGTGGACAGTGCAATTATCTCCTTTAAAACGTGACATCACTTATATAGTTAGTATGGACCTAAATTAAGCAATCAGTATGGGCTGAGCATTATAAGACTTATCACATTACAATTCTTCATGTTCATTATAATGTCTTATACACACTTTCTTGTTAGTAATTTGTATTCGTTTATTTTGGAGTTAGAAGCAACCAGCAAAATTTCCTCAGCAGCAGGACGGCACGAACGCTTCAATATTATATATCACTGCAACGCCTTGCATGTGTTTAATGAATCCATATTTTTTTGTGCTGACTTGTAATCCCCTCCTGTGTAAGTTCGGAGCTCCAAACCGGCATTATTAAAATATATAAATGAATAAATAAATAAATACGCAAAAGAGATTGTCTGATCTTCGCTTTTCAGTTTCAATCTGCTTTTCGCTAGTGGAGGATTTGCTATAGGGCAAGTACAGATAGAGTTGATTCGCTCGGCAGCGGTCAGAATAGTAGTAATATTAATAATAATAAACATAATAATATTTTTTCTTCTTGTTCTTCGTCTTCTTCTTCTTCTTATTATTATTATTATTTTTATTATTTCCGCAATTTTATGTGCCAGAACCACAATAGAAATACCGTCATGCCCTAGATAAGGGCGTCGAAATTTTAGACAAAGTAGTTTTTTTTTTACATACACGACATCGCACCACACGGGCCTCTAGTATTTCGCCTCCATCGGAAAACGAGCGCCGCTCGTTTTCCATCGGTAAACCACGTTTTCCATCGGCATCGGAAAACGAGATCCGGTCGGGATCGAACTCGCAACCATCGGTTCAGCAGCCGAGCAGCGTAACCACCGTACCACAGTGGCGAACCGCCAGCACGCGAGATATGTTCAGTGTTCAGTAATAACTTTCAGAGATGACGTGAAATCACTACTTACGTGGCATTTGCTTCTTGCACGTTGTGCCAGGATTCACCAAGCACGCAAGAAACACGAATGCAGACAGGCTGTGCATGAGTCTCTCGAACATGGCTGGGTAGCTCTGAAGAGCCGGTTCGGAAACAGTGCACACGGATGGTGTTAGTGGTGTCGATGATGGCTGTTCTATACGTTGTCGTCAAATCAAGCCAACGGGTTATTACGTACTTCGGCACTTGAGCCAAGTGCCTTGAACCATGCTTCAGCAGCTATTTATGAACAACTTTCTAAAAACGATGTAATCACGTGGGCGATTTTCAGCCGAGTGTACAAGATGCCCAAGCTGTTTCGTACCAGCATTAGATAGAGAACGAATAGCTCTGTTTACATCTTACCAACTGCATATTAGAGTTAATGTTTTCTACTTCAGTAATAAAATCTGGTGTTTAACTTCCGAGAAACAAGACATAATTGTTAGGGCAGTCGTAGTGGAGGGTTCTTGTTTTTCGACCATCTGTTGCTGTTTAACGTGCACTGTCATCGTACAGTACACGGGCCTCCAGCCTTAAGCCATCCATCGTAATGCGGCCGCCTCGGCCGTAATCGAACCCGCGACCTTCGGTTCAACAGTCGAGCAACACATTCGCTTCACCACCGCAGAGGACCCTTTTTACA